>LPNX010726696.1:674017-813516 GCA_001517045.1 Pseudotsuga menziesii
CCTTGGTTGCAGGTTTAGGGTTTCATGCATGGAGGATAAGGTTTCATGGAAGAATCTCCATAATGCAAGTATTAAATTCTCTCTTCCCTTCTCCTCCTTCCCTACATTTGTATTGACTTGATAATTTTTATTGTCATTTTGTTATTGCAGGTTTAGATTTTCATGCATGGAAGCTATGGATTGATGGAGGAACCTCCATGTGATGGAGGAACCTCCATGAGGAAGGTAATGAATTCTCCTTTCTCTTTTTCTCATTGCTTCATTTTTTTCCTTTATTGATTTGTTAATGTTTATTTTTGTTTTGTTGTTGTAGGTTTAATGAAGAAAGAAGGAAAAAATGACATTTAGGGATTTTTCTTAATGCATATATCTAGTTCATGGGTGTGTCTTAAGGAAGGCCCTTGCATTCCTATAAGGATATCTAGGTTCAAATCTTGGAACCCATATATATCTTATTACTTAGTTTTCCCTTTGTATTAAATGTTTATATTTATCTAACATTTTCATTATTCACTTGTTTTCATGCATAGGTTACGCTACTATTGATTCATATCTACATTTTTATGTGGTAATGTAGGAAAAGTGGAGTTATTTCCTTTTATCAAGTGACATGGGATCAAATCCCAACATTCCCTTACCATTTTTGTTTTCATTTTTTTACCATTTTCTTATTATGTTCCAGTAAATTATGTTGGCCCTAGAAATTTTTTGTAAGCTTTGGTACATTTTTGGGAAAATCAGTTGTTGTATGAACAAGGTTGCAGTGAAGTGGTTTATCGAAATGGTCAACTCTGACAAAGCGATCAAGAAAAGAGGAAAATAGGTGTTTTGATGATGTCAAGTTGTGTAGTTAGTTAGGAGGTTAGATTTTTATGTCCACTTACATTAATAACTAAGGCTAGTGGATGTGAGGATAAGGGCTATCAAAAGAATATAGATATGTAATGGGTTGGGAGTTTTGGGTTTTATACACATTTTGGAGGGATTTAGTTACATTTTTTGCTAGTTTGAAGAGATTTTTGTTATATGTCGAAGTTATGAATGGTGAATATTTGATATGAGAGAATCGCATGGAGGATGTAATTATATGTAGGATGTGTGTGTAGATCCATTGCAATAGGAGAAGAAGAGAATTATATATGCTGTGTGAGTAGACATGAAGCATTTATTTACAACGACTCATTAATAAGAATAAAACTTTCATGGTTTTCTCCCATCTTGGTTTCCATGAAAAAATCATGGTGTTCAATGCGTATGTGTGAATGATGATATGATGTGTTGTAAGGTTTTGTTTATTATTGCATAAGATGATAAATAAGTGTGTTCAATGAAGGAATTTATGAATGATATAAAAATTGTGTAATTCAAGATTACATGTCACAGTCAGTTAAATGTTATATGTTGATGTTAAGATTCTATATGCTAAGCTAAATTATCAGCATTGAATTCAATTTCACAATAATAGCATATACAGGATCACTGAAAGAAATAGTATCATAATATAAACACAGATTTACCCTGGGAAAACCCTAAAGGGAAAAACCCAGCAAGAAAAGCTTCCTCAATATAGATGATCAAAAAGATAAAAGATAAAACCTCAGACTGGTCCTTCTCCTCCTGGTAGATAAGATTATCTCTCTCTTTCATGTGCTACAAGTTTGTGTCTATGTGTTTTAAATGAGGAGTGCCTCTCTCTATTTATATTCTTCCTTTCACTTAACTTTTCAATCAACTAAGTTGGCCCTACTAAACTTGATTGGGATGACTTCTCTAGGAGGACTCAAAACAACTTAATATTATATTTAGGAGGATGTTAATGACCCGAATTACAATGGAGGGTTTTCCTCATGACTCTCTACTAACCTAATACAATAATATCATCTTGACAGAGGAATAATAACATGTCCAAAAGGTTCCATCAATAAAATACATTTAGAATATTCTGCGAAGTTACAATAATTCAACACTCCCCCTTAACAAGAAGGGTATTCCACAACAAAAACAACAACAGTAGGATAAGGAAAGAGAGCATCTTCAACATCATCAGGGTGATACATCTATAAATAATTGGAATCTTTTCATCATCTTTGACATATAGTCTTCATGTTTAATTTCAGTAGCAGCAACACTTTGATCGTTCTGTCGACAACATCATCATCAACATTTTATTATTTTTCAATAAGAAACATCATCATCAACAATACTTTGACATTTCGATCATCATCATCTCATCATCAACAATACTTTGAGAAAAATCATCAGCAATACTTTGATCTTTCGATCAACAACACCATCATCATCAGCAACAACCTGCAATCCACAATACGAAGATGAAATTCTACGGATCACTTTAGGACTTAAGTCCATGGATGATACAATCCTACCACATTCTCGAAGATCGAAGTCTCCAGATACTATTACAGGATAATCACTCCCTATCACTTTAGGACTTAGGTCCAAGGATGATGCAATCCTACCACATTCTCGAAGACCAAATTCTCCGGATAGTATTACAGGATAATCACTCCCTATCACTTTAGGACTTAGGTCCAAGGATGATGCAATCCTACCACATTCTCAAAGACTGAAGTCTCTGAATACTATTATGGGATAATCACTCATTATCACTTTAGGACTTAGGTCCAAGGATGATGTAATCGTGCTTCTTTCTCAAAGACATAATTTTACGACTCACTCTAGTACAGGTGTATAGGGATGATACAATCCCACTTATTTCTCGGAGATAGAAGTATATGGATCACTTTAGGACAAGTGTCCAAGGATGATACAATCCCACTGCAACATCACTGCTCCCCATTTCAGGGAAGGTCTTTTCGAACAACACCAATCTTGTCTCAAAAGTATTCAAACATTATTCGAGATAGAGGCTTTGTCAACACATCAGAAATTTGTTTATCGGTGCTCACATACTGGAGCTTTGTGGCTCCCTTTTGTATCATATCTTGAATGTAGAAATATCGGATTTCTATGTGCTTTGATTTATCATTGAACACTGGGTTCTCTGTCATCTTTATACAACTCTGGTTATCACATAGAGTCATTGTGGTATCCAACTCCAGGTTAAACAGACCTGACATCAGTTTCTGAAGCCATATGGATTCACAACTAGCAGAGCAAGATGCTATGCATTCTACTTCAGCTGTGCTAAGAGAAACACTGGATTGTTTCCTGCTAAACCATGAAATCATAGTAGATCCCAGACAATAACATCCACCTGATGTGCTTTTTTTGTCTGAGACGCTTCCATCCCAATCTACATTTGTAAAGAAATACAGTCTGTAGTCATGGTTTCCATCATAGTATATACCAAATTCTATAGTTCCTTTCAAATATCTCATCACATGTTTTGCAGCTATTAGGTGTGCACGTCTAGGTTGAACTAGATACTGACTCAAGGTGTTCACAGCAAAACAAATGTTTGGTCTGGTATTTGTTAGATACATCAACGGCCCAATAATTTATCTATATTGAGTCACATCCACTAATTCTAATGATTCATCAGCCAAAAACTTCAAGTTGGTATCCATGGGTGTGGCCATAGCTTTAGATTCCAACATATCAAATCTTTTCAAAATTTCTACTTCATACTTTCCTTGATTGAGAAATATTCCTTCTGAGTTCTTTCGTACCTCCAGACCTAGAAAATAATGCATTAACCCAAGGTCTTTCATCTCATATTCCTCAGTGAGATTCTTATTACATTCTACAATTTGTTTCTCATTCCCTTTTAGAAATAGGTCATCCACATTTAGTAATAGTATGACAGGTTCATTTTCTATAACCTTGAAGTAAAGGTTAGGGCCGGCTTTACTCTTGGTAAAGTCCAAGCTCATCAAGAAACTATATATCCTTCCATACCAAGCTCTAGGAGCTTGCTTCAGCCTGTACAAGGCCTTCTTCAACTTGCATACATGAGTTTGTCTGTCTTCAACTTCAAATCCTTGTGGATCTTCTATGTATACTTCTTCCTCAATCACACCATTCAGGAAAGTTGTATTTACATACATCTGGTGTAAGTTCCACTTCATCATGGATGCAAGTGCCATGATGGCTCTAATCAAAGTATACCTTTCTACTGGTGCAAATGTTTCTTCATAATCAATTCCTTCTTTCTAAGAGAAACCTCTAGCCACAAATCTTTCCTTGTATTTATCTATACTTCCATCAACTGCATGTTTTATCTTGTGGATCCACTTGGAAGATACCACACTCTTGCCTTCTAGTTTGGGAACTATATCCCAAACACCATTATTCATTATTGATTGGTATTCTTCCATCATTGCTTCTACCCATTCTTTCTTCTGTATATATTCTTCATAGTTTGTAGGTTCTTGATCTACGAGATCACACATTAAAGCTACATAGTTGAAAAATGGCTTGGGCTTCTTGCTTATCCTTGTGGAGCCTTTTGGATCTCCATATCTTTCTACTTCTTGTATAATTTCTCTTTCCCAAGCAGGATTTCTCTTCCGTGATATCTCCATCATGGGAGGTTATTGTGGTTCTGTCATATCATGATCTTTAAGTGTTTCATGTTCAAGGAGGAATGTAGCCTTTACATTTCTGGGAGGTGCATCTTCCTCGTATACTTTTTCATGTTGACATTTTCTGGATGTCTTGAGAGCTTGTTCTTCATCAAAGGTTACATCTCTATTGATTTCCATGTGATGGAATCTAGGAATGTAAATTCTAAATGCCTCAGAGACTTCACAATATCCAACAAATATTCCCTTCTTTCTGGAAGGGTCCAACATGGTTCTTTTCTCTTTCGGTATGTGAACATATACTGGACAACCAAATATCTTGAGGTGACTTAATCCAGGCTTCTTTCTCGTGAACATCTCCTCTGGAGTCTTGAATCCAAGGGCACTGTGAGATATTCTATTTTGTACATAGATATCAGTTCTCACTGCTTCTTCCCATAGACGCATTGGAAGATCTTGATCATATATCTTTGTCTTCACTACCTATATGATGGTTCTGTTATTTCTTTCCACAACACCATTTTTTTGAGGATTGTAGGGAGTAGTTAGTTCCCTCTTGATTCCAGCATCTTTACAAAAGGCTTCAAGTTCTTTTGAAGTATATTCTCCGCCATTGTCTGATCGAAGTGTCTTGATTATTTTGTCTAAAAGGTTTTCTATCAAGGCTTTGAATTCCTTGAATTTTTCAAACACTTCGTTCTTTTCTTTCAAGAAGTATATCCATGTTTTTCTTGAATAGTCATCAATAAATGTAATATAGTATTCAAAACCACTCAATTATGTGGAGGACATTGGACCACATACATCTAAATGAATTAATTCCAATGTACCTTTAGTTTTTGTTTCACTCTTTGGAAATGGATTCTTGATATTCTTTCCTTTTGCACATCCTTTGCAAATTCCTTCATGGTTGATCTTCAAGTCTGGTAATCCCGTCACTACTTTGTTCACATGAGGCAGTGATGTAATTTATGTGGGAAAGCCTCCTATGCCATAGTTCACTAGGGTTAGTGGTCTCATGAACAAGGGTTGTTTCTAAATGTCCCTTGAGTTTATACAGGACTCCTTCTTCTTCACTGATGAAAACTACATCTTCAATTGACGGTCCTTTGGGCCACATGAGTACTTTTCCATCTATGAATGCAACTCTATATCCTTTATTATCTAATGCTGAGATAGAAAGTAAGTTCTTCTTTAGACCCGGTACATTAAAAACTTCCTTCATCTTTAGGGGGTTTCCTTAATCAATCTTTGTAGCTTTCTTCACTAATTCTGTCGATTGGATATTGATAGTCATCTCCTAGAGATACTTTCTGAGGATAGTTCTTTTCTTCAATTTTTGACAAAAAATTATTTTGTCCCATCATGTGCTTTGAAGCACCACTATCAATAATCCATGTGTCTTCTCCAGGTGTTACAGACCCAGAGAGTGCAAAGAATAGTACATACTCTTCTGCATCTTCTATATGCTAAGCTAGATTATCAGCATTCAATTGAATTTCACAATAATAGCATATATAGGATCACTGAAAGAAACAGTATCAGAAGATCAACACAGATTTACCCTGGGAAAACCCTAAAGGGAAAATCCAAGCAATAAAATCTTCCTCAATATAGATGATCAAAAAGATAGAAGATAAAACCTCAAACTGGTCCTTCTCCTTCCAGATAAGACTCTCTCTCTCATGCACTACACAAGTGTGTGTCTATGTGTTTTAAATGAGGAGCGTCTCTCTCTATTTATATTCTTCCTCTTAATTAACTTTTCACTCAACTAAGTCGGACCTACTAAAATTGACTGGGACGACTTCTCTAGGAGTACTCAAAACAACTTAATATTATATTTAGGAGGGTGCTAATGACCAGAATTACAACATAGGGTTTTTCTCATGACTCTCTATTAGCCTAATACAATAATATCATCCTGACAGAGGAATAATAACATCTCCTAAAGGTTCCATCAATAAAATGCATTTAGAATATTCTTCGAACTTACAATTATTCAACAGTCGAAGCCTATGGCATGTTGAAGTTCTTGGTGTGTCAAATACATTTGAGATTATTAGTATGTTGAATGTTAAGAATGTTGGATTGCTCCCCATTCATTTTTGCATAAACCCGGTTCCTACATGTTGGAGCAGGGCCCCGCAGCTATAGGAAAAGCTTCTATGTTTGGAGGAAAGACATTTTAGCGATAAAGGTACGACGCCGTAGCGGTCGAAACAAGGAAGTCAAAGGAAATAGTACTTGAAGCGGCCGAGAAGAGAGCTCAACCACTGCATTTAAGGCAGCGGCGATGACAGGAGGGATCAACTACCCTCATAAATGGAAAAGGAGCAACAGGCTGAGGTATTAAATACAAAGGACAGAAGGGGAGAAACCAAGGAAGCGGCGCCCATACCCGTGATCAGCGTCGAAAATCACGAAAGACTGCTGAAAGCTGTAGTGTGACTAGTAAGCGGCAGTTCAAAGTACAGATAGGATGACTGTCACAGTTAGGGTTTTTTGGTTACTGTTGGGATAGGCCCACAGTGTTGTATCACGATGAAACCTTCGGGCCACCTATTTAAGCATGTATTTTGTATTATGAAGGGTTAGAAAGTTAGATAGCTAGCTAGCTAGTTGTCACTAGTTGTCATCAGTATTGTAAGACATTGAGAAAGAGTCAAGCTCTGGTTCTATTGTTAAGTCTGTAGCTATCTTACTGTAACCAATAGCCAGCTCCTTGAGCATGAATGTAACAATCCGCAGGGATTGAGAGAGAGAGAGAGGAAGAGAAGAGATCTAAGAGAGAATGGCTCCCAACTATGTGCGTGGAGTTTCCCAGAAGATCTCAAGCTGCATAAGAGGTTGCAGCGGAACTGTGTTTACTCTCTTAAGATATAATAAAACACAGTTCCTGTGGCCGTAGCTTCCTCCCCTGGAAATGAACCATGTAAAATCTGTGTGTTGCGTGACTGTTTCATGTGATTGTGCTCTACTTATTTGTTGTCTGTTATCCATTACATGAACTCTGCTTATCAGTTAATGAATGTATGTATGCTATCCTTCAGTTTAAAGTAACATAGAAGGTTAAATGCAATTTGAATGTGTTGAATATTCTGTATATGAGTTTATCAGTGCTTGAGTCACGATAGCTAACAATAGCTAATAGTTACAGTGTTAAGTGACTTCTGTATATTTAGTTCAGCAAGTTGAGCGTAGTTGATGTTAAGCATGTTAAACTATAGAAGCTTCAGTGAAGTTGTTTAATATCCTAAAGAAGGTCGACTGAGCTACTATACCCAAGCAGAAATCCTCTAGACCTTGAGAGTTGATAAGCATACTGAGTCTTACTGTAGGAAATATCACAGTGGAGAAAGGCGATATCGCACTGTCGGAGGAGCTGCGGTGTGAGATATCGCAGGTTAAGAGTTGAACAGAAGAGAAATTGTATGCATCATCCTAGAAGCTGTGATGCGATAAGAGTCAGTCCCATAGAAGAGTCAGCTAGGAAGAGAGAAACAGCCCTTGCTGATAGATTCAGTTGGTTAAGTAGAGTCAGGAGAACCTAGGATGCCACAGAACCTAGTTGAGGAAACCTGATTCTTCAACCACCCCATCTAGGATCACTTCGGGTGAGACTTCAGGCCGTTCTACGGTCTGTCGCTGAAAGGGCCAGTGAGCTAGGGTTTTTGTTGGTACAATAAAGTAAACCCGGGTCTGCCGAGAAGAAAATCAACAAATGTTTTCATCATCGATTTTGAACAAATTGAAGAGCTGATGTTCTATTGGCATCCTACTAAAGAAGAACTTAACCAGTGGGTTGAGTCTAGGGAAAGAGAGTTTGCTAAGAAAGAAAACAAGAGTCCTAGGCTGAGTACAGAGGACTAGTTATAGAAACATATCTTCACAGATCTTCATGCGATATTTTTTGTAACCTATGCAAATGAGTTGTACGATTGGTTGTCAAAGTTGAATGATAAGCATGTATTCAAGAAGAAAAGGAACATTGTCTGGACACCGGAGCTGATTCACACCGTGAAGAGTGTAGATAATCCCATTTTGTAGGCAGTAGACTTCTGGCTTGCGAGTTTGCTGGAAGGTTTCATTACAGAGTTTGCAGTTGATCAAAGAAAGAGTTTCAACGAAGCAGAGAGGTACTTCTTCAAGGGATATCATGGTAAGTACTTGAACTCTTTAAATTCGTTCATTAAGATGTTATTATATGAAAAAGGAGTACTGGATATATTCTCAGATGAATAAGTTAAGTAAGTGTAATGTCGCAAGAGTTTGAGAGTGATTTTGAAGAAATTGGATGTACACGTAGAGGTAAGAAATATAAAGTAGATTTTAGATCTTCCTTCTTTGAAGACAGTTCAGACAGTACTAGAGAACAGAGTCAAAGTAATAGAGAAAGATCAACAGGGGGTATCCCTTACCACCCTTATACCCCACAGAAACCGACCGGGACTCAGAATAATCCCGCAGGAACTCCATCTAGTAGTTCACACATAGTACATACTACCTCTACGCCACCTACATTTACACCGCCAAGTGGTAGTACTACAGCAAATCAGAATCCACCTCGTAGAAATAGAATGGGGGATGACATGAAATTACCTACCTTTAGGGGTACAGGGGCAGAAGACCCAGAACAACATTGGTTCCTATGTGAAGCTATATGGACCATTAAACAGATCCAGGATGACAATACTAAGCTTGTCCAGTTGGCCACTACACTTAGAGAAAGATCTTTAACAAGGTATATGAAGTATACATCAGCGCAAAACAGGACACTCATAGAGGTCAGTACTGCAATGATTAAGGAATTTAAGAAACCCAATGTATCACAGAACTTAAAGACATCAAACAGTTACCACAGAGTCAGTATGGGATTTCGATCAGAAATTTAAAGCTCTTATAGACCAAGTTAGTTTTGAGTTTGCGCCGAAGTAGCATAAAGAATGGTTCATCGCAGCACTGCTCCCTCATATCAGATTTCCACTAATGCAACAAAAACTCCATACGCAGGATGACGCATTAGAGATGGCAATGAAACTAGAGGCTTCACCTTTAGCTGAGACTAGTGCAGGAATGACAAACTTACAGAATCAATTAGCCAATCTCACTCTACAGTTACATGAGATTGAGAAAGGAAAATAGGTTGAACAAGAATTATGGTGTACAAAGTGTAAAGGACATGGCCATACCAAACATAACTGTCCAGTATTTGTTGAGTATATGGAAAGTGGGGCTCCTAACCCCTTAGTACAAAATCAAGGGCCATGGTGTGAAATCTGTAGAACAAGAGGACATAGACCACAGGAATGCCCTTTACTTTAGAAGCATGTACAAACTCCAAAGAATTTATACTGTAACTTCTGTAAGTCAGTAGGACATGATCAAAATAATTGCAGAGCTTATGATGTCATGATAGAAAGAAAACATGACTTCTACAGAGTCCATTCAGAGACATCAGGACCAGTAGTAGGTCCACAGCATGAACCGGCTCATGATGGCCATGGTGGAGGATTCAGAGGAAGAGGTCGTGGTGGAGGCTTTGGCTGTGGCTGTGGACCGATTGCTTGTTACAATTGTGGATCCGTAGGACATTATGCTAGGGATTGTCAAAACCATACTACAACATGTAAGTATTGCAAGTCCTATGATCATACTATAGAAGAATTTCCTATCTTGATAGCCAAGATTAAGGATCCTAAGCTAGTAGTAAACCAGAATATTCAGCTTATCACTGCTGAGCAGAAAGAACCAGAACCAAGAGTCAATGTTGTGACTTGCAGTGGTGCTTCTACTAGTAGGACATCACAGGATGCTGAAAAGAATACAGGTCCAAAGTGGGTGCGTAAGGCCACTGATAAATCTACACCGCTTGACCTATAGAAGAACAAAGAAACATTTTAGCAAGCTAAAACTTTCTTTACTAATCCTACACCAGCAGGATCGTAGGTATTGCCTTGTAAGGGCATACCGTAGCAAAAACCTTGTGGCGTTAGTCCTGTGCAGATATCACAGGCTACCACATCTGGAAGGTGCAAAGAGGATGAGTTGACAGGAAGTGTACAATCCTTCCTGCGGAGCTGCTTGAAACTCGTAAGAAATGAGAAAGACATAGGAGAGCTTCAACGCATCATAGATCAATACCAACAGTCTTCTTCCATGAGCAGTACGCAGCGTTTTGTTCATAATATTACGGGCCATACAAGAACAGGAAGAGAAATGAGACTCATAGCACAAATTGGAGAGTTTGAAATGGATGAGGTAATCCTAGATTTAGGATCAGAGGTAAATGTTCTTACTAAGAAGACATGGGAATAGATGGGTAGCCCTAAGTTAGCCAGATCACCTATCCATCTGTGATTAGCCAATAAGTAGAGGGTATCGCCACTGGGTCGATTACTGCAAGTACCAGTTGATATTGACGGATTTCGCAGCTTTACAGATTTTGAAGTCATAGAAATTATTGGCGATAGCAGACTGTATCCAGCTTTATTAGGTATTGATTGGGAAATTGATAACATGGCTATTATCAACTTGAAGAAAAGACAAATGACCTTTGAGGATAAACAGATTCAAGTCATCGCACCGTTGGATCCTTTTCAGGGTCCTCGATACATTGAACCTATCAGAGCAGAGGAAGAGGTGCGTAATATGGAGAGCTTCTATCAGATGACTGCTAACCAGAGTGATTATATCAATCCCACCGCAGAAGGAAATATTAGTTGGCGATGCGATAGCTCATGCGCACCGGATTCGGATGTTGATCTAGAAAATTGGCAGAATAGACTTTATGAAGTTTTAGCTCGAATATGTGCATTTATGACTAAGTCACTGCCCTGGATTGGCACAGAGGTTAAGGATATTCCGTCGTTTGATGGCTTAGCAGATGTCAATGACTTTTTACAGTAGTTTGAGCAGGAAATCCCTCATGAGCAGAGGATGGCAGCTATCGACCTTGCAGTAAGAGACACACCTGCAAGATGGTGGCATGCACATAAAGAACATATCACATCATGGGATGATTTTAGGAGATTGATGATGATCAGATTCTCTAATGAAAAGGAGCATTTATAGCAGAAATATACAGGAGAAAGTGACCCCAGGTCACATATTAATATTTGTGAACATAATTGGTTGGACATTCCAGAGGATGAATGGGTTCACCTATTCATTCACACTTTAGACACAGTCCCAAGGAAATGGTACACTGAGACAGAGTTGCACAGAGGAATGATTACATGGCCACTTATGATAGACAGCTTTGTACTCACTTTCAATTTTGAATCTGAGTATCCAAGCATTGATTAGTCTCTAAATATTATAAAGACTAAGATATCTGATGATTGTACCCTACCATTGTATGCTCAGCCTGATTGGGCCATCCAGTTAGAACATGTGATAGAGTGTTACAACTTCGCAGAAGAGCCAAGTGATGAGGATGAGAATCCTCACAGTATCAACATTCCAGAGTCAGAAGGGACTTGCGAAGTTGATGGACCAAAGCTAGAGATTCCAGCTGTCACATAGCCTATTAAGATTAAAAAGATCAATATTGGCACAGAAAGAAAACCAAAGTTTGCCTCTATTGGAGACTATTGGGATGATGAAATGATAGCACACATCGCAGATTTGTTACATGACTATCAGGACTTATTTCCCACTAAGTTTATAGAGATGAAGGGAATAGTAGGAGATTTGGGAGTCATGAGGATACCTTTGAAAGAGGATGCTAGGCCAGTTAAGCAGCATCCATACAGATTAAATCCTTGTTATAAAGAAAAAGTTAAGGATAAGATTGATAAGATGCTAGCAGCAGATTTCACTTTGATCGCAGGACATTTATACAAGTTAGGTCCAGATGAAGTCCTGCGTAGATGCGTTATGCCGCACAAGAAAGAGGCCATTATCAGAGAAGCACATTCAGGTACCACAGGAGGTCATTTTTCCGGAAAGCCGACTATTCAGAAAATTCTAGCTACAGGATTATGGTGGCCTACTTTGCATAAAGACACTAAGGAGTTTTGCAGATGCTGCGATATCTGCCAGAGGGTAGGAAAACCTTCGAGGAGAGATGAAATGGCGCTACAACCACAGATTATGCTGCGAGCATTTGACAAGTGGGCTATAGATTTTGTGGGTCGTATCAACCCACCAGGGAAATGAACTGGTGCAAGATATATCATCAAAGGAACAGAATACCTCACCAGATGGGCAGAGGCCAAAGTAGTAAGGAATTCTGATGCTGCTATAGCTGCACAGTTCATTTTTGAAAACATCATTAGTAGATTTTGATGTCCATCAATTTTGATGAGTGATCAAGGCACACACTTTTTGAATCGCACTATCGAGGCCTTGACGGAGGAATTTCAAATACAACACCATAAGTGCACTCCCTACCACCCACAAGCTAATGGTACGGTGGAGGCTTTTAACAAGATTCTAGAAAATGCTCTTACTAAGATCTGTAACAGCCAAAGAGATGACTGGGACCTCAAGGTTAATGCTGTGTTATGGGCTTCTAGGACTACATGCAAGAAACTTATAGGACACACACCTTTCAGCTTGGTGTATGGACAAGAGGCTGTTATGCCTATGGAATATATTATTCCCAGTTTAAGAATTGCTCAAATTACTGAGATGGCTGATACAAATACGATGAATGAAAGATTAGCATAGCTACTTGCCTTAGAAGAAGACAGATTCATCACAGGATTTCATCAAAAAGTGCAAAAGGCACGAGAAAAAGCTTGGCATGACAGGCACATCAAGAGCAAGATTTTTTAGATAGGAGACCTAGTGCTCCTTTATGACAGCAAGTTTGTTAAGTTTCTAGGGAAGTTCAAGACACATTGGTTGGGGCCATATCAGATTCAGCAAGTTACAGAAGGAGGTGTCGTTCAGCTCATTAAACTGAACAGAGTACTTGTTCCTACTTTGATTAATGGCAGTAGGCTTAAGCTTTATAGTGATAGCCACTCAACCTCCCAGCCCTAACTCATAGAACTAAGTGGTGCAGATGTCCAGTGTAGTTGAAAGGAGGCATCACACCCATAACTAGTCTACACCAGGTGATAAAGTTCTAAGTAGGAGAAATCGCAGCAGGAAAGTTTATTTTGCGCAAGTCATAGGATGATTGCGGAGTTTTGGGAACGTTGTAGAGTTTCATGCCAACTTTTTGGTCCAGGAGGATGCGGTGTGACATTCCAGCGAGGCGATGTTCCCCGTGTTGTAAAGACGATTTTGAAAGGGAAAGAGGGCCAGTCACTTTGCCTTCTAACAAGCAATCAATGTAGATATGATAGGTATACGTTGTCCTAGATTTGGAAACAGTACAACGATTGTCCTAGATTTGGTAAATCTTGGTCAAGACCGGCGCTTGCACACAATTTTCGAGGGAAATTTGATCTGATTTTTAGCAATTAATGAGGAGCGAGGCACCGGGTGTTGTCTTGTCCATGCAATAAATGCCACCAACGGGTCCAGCCTAAGCGATCATTGCTTCAGAGATTATCGCCTTCATTACAAATACACAGGTCATTCAAACAGAAGGGTTACTTTTGCGATTTCTGAGAGTTATAGAGAAATTTGTAGAGTTTTCCCTGTGTAGAGATACTTCCATTATAGAGTGTTGGTTTCCCCATTTTCACAGCCATTACCAGTCCAGAGTATTGCACCAGGTGGTTTATGTCTGAGAAGGAACCTTTAGAAGACGTCGTGCGATGATTCCAGTGTGGTGGCCTCGAGTCTGCTATGACGATGCCACCCAGGGTTGTGAAATTAGGTGCACCATAGGTCAAGCAGACACCAAGGATGAAGAGCCAAGCTCAGGTAGTAGAAGAGTCCAGCTCAGAGCACGAAGAAGAATTTCATATGGAGATAGTATACACTGTGCCATGAGTCAAGAACGCACCAGAGGTAACCATTCCCAAGGGTGCTAAGTTTCCTGTTCCGCTACCACCGATTGATCCTCGCATGAAGGAAGATGGAGAACTGTTAGGATATGTCCCTATTCTCAAATTTACAAACTATAACCTTGGAGACAGTAAGACATATCCTTAGTTTCGGCCGGATAAGTATCTTACATTTTAGAGGAACCCGAGGACTGATGCAGATGAGTTTGTTCCCATGGAACATGTCCAGATTCTTGAGCAGTCAGGCTTGCTCAATTTTTTGAGAATACCACATTTTGGATGAGGTGCAGAGGTTAATGCCATGGTGCGTGTGCTAATTTATTGTGTACATGGAGGTTACCTCTGGCTGGGTAATAGGGTTGATCTGAAAGTCGATTTCATACACCGCATCACTGGGTTGTCTAAGAGTGGTAAGGACCCTCAGATGCATATATCAGGGAAGAGCAAGGACACTAAGCTACCAGCGCCTCTAGTTAACAAATATAAGCTATAGAGAGGAGTTTGGGCTTATGACCTCACAGCCTTAGCAGATGATACACTCAGATTCACAGCCAGTCTACTTGCAGGTAGACTGTTAACCAAAGTTCGCTCGAAAGAATTCACAGGAGCAGTAATTCACCTTGCCGTGCAAGTCGCAGAAGGTGAACAATTTAATTGGTGCTTGTTTTTATTAAATATTTTTCTTTCAGATTGTTTGGCAGCGCAGGACGAGCCAAACCACACCTTCCACTTCTTGTGGCTACTTATATTATGTTCCTTCGTCGGGTGGAGAGAGCCACCCTATACCCAGTTTCTACAGCTACGAGGCGGAGAGTGAAGAGGTGCAAGATATGCAAACTTATGGGAAAGCAACAGTCCAGCCAAGAAAAAGATAAATATGATAGTATTCTATGAATACTATAATTTTTTGAAGCAATTCATCCAAGAGACACTGTGGATCAACACAGAGACTGTTGACATGTATCACAATCAGCTTGATTTCATTGCAGACAGGCATATAATCTATCTGAGGCCAAAAGGGTTTAGAACGGATAACTGGGCTACTGGATTGTTCAGAATGACAGCGCAGGATGTAGAAGATGTCATCAAAGACTTTAATGAAGAGTGGAAGAAGGCATTAGAATATGCCACAGCAGTACCACCAGATACCCCACCGATAGACCCATTAGACAAAGGAAAAGACAAGGTGGGTTCCAAGAGGAAAGATGCAGTAGAAGTGCCACCAGCGGCACAAAAGAGGAAAAAAGTCAAAGCCTCAAAGCCAACTCCAGAGACCGCACTAACAGAGGATGACTATGATCAAATCGCTGCAATATGAAGAAATAGAACATGATCTAAGTCAGGTCTTGCAGAACATCGCATTGGAGTTACCCCAGTGTAACATTGAGTTTGCCTTGCCTCTAACACAGAAAGTAAGAAGAATTGCAGATAGAGCAAAGGCTTTGGAAGAGACAGTGGTCAAGATGGAGGAATACCACAAGGTGCAAATTGCTGAGCTTGAGGCTCGAGAACCAGGCACACCTGAGATAGACAAGGAAGCAAGGGCACAGGCCTTTAGAATCACTTCAACGTAGATGAAGTGTCGCATAGATGATGCAGAGTCATTACTAGCTAATGCGACGAAGACATGGTCGGAGCTAGAAGAGCTCCCAGATAGACTAGATTTGCAGCAGAGCATCCAGAACATATAGAATGCAATAGTAGCAATAAAGGAAGAATTCAAGAGCTTAGGAGCTCTTGCAAAGATGAAGAAGATGACAGAGAAGAACTGCTTGCAACAGGAAGCGCAGTGGTTGCGAGAAAAAGAGATACAATTCAATAATATGCTTCAACCATATCAGGAACAAATCGCAGAGCTGGTCGATGCGGTTGAGTAGAAGTTCAAGGAGTTCACTGCAAGCAAAAGTGAAATTGATAGCACAGAAGACCCCCTGATTAGTCAAGTTATGCTCGAAGTGGCACAAGACTATGTCGAAGCTATGGACAAATATGTCGCGGGACTCATGGAGAGATTCGCAAGGACTTTGCAGGAAGCCAAGGAGAAGCTACAGCAAGAGAAGCCAGTTGTTAGTGGCTCGAGGACGAGCCATAAGTAAGTGTTAGGGGATTGTTGGAACAGGGCCCTATAGCTACAAGAAAAGCTACTATTTTTGGAGGAAAGACAGTCTTAGCAATAAAGGTACTACGCTGTAGCAGTCGGAACAAGGAAGTCAAAGGAAATATTACTTGAAGCGACCGAGAAGAGAGCTCAACCACTGCATTTAAGGCAGCGGCGATGAGAGGAGGGCTCAGCTACCCTCATAAATGGAAAAGGAGCAACGGGCTGAGGTATTAAAGACAAAGGATAGAATGGGAGCAACCAAGGAAGCGGCACCCATACCCGTGATCAGTGCCAGAAATTGTGGAAGACTACAGAAAGCTGTAGTGTGACCAGTAAGCAAAAGTTCAAAGTACAGATAGGCCGACTGTCATAGTTACAGTTTTTGGGTTACTATTGTAATAGGCCCATAGTGTTGTATCACGGTGAGACCTTCAGGCCACCTATTTAAGCATGTATTTTGTTTTATTAAGGGTTAGAAATTTAGATAGCCAGCTAGTTAGTTGTCACTAATTGTCATCAGTATTGTAAGACATTGAGAAAGAGTCGAACTCTGGTTCTGTTGTTAAGTCTGTAGCTATCTTACTGTAACCAATGGCCGGCTCCTTGAGCATGAATGTAACAATCCACAGGGATTGAGAGAGAGAGAGAGAGGAAGAGAAGAGATCTAAGAGAGAAGGGCTCCCAGCTGTGTGCGTGGAGTTTCCCAAAATATCTCAAGCTGCATAAGAGGTTGCAGCGGACTATGTTTACTCTCTCAAGATATAATAAAACATAGTTCCTATGGACATAGCTTCCGCCCCTGAAAGTGAACCACATAAAATCTGTGTGTTGTGCGACTGTTTCATGTGATTGTGCTCTACTTATTTGCTATCTGTTATCCATTACATGAACTCTACTTATCAGTTAATGAATGTATGTATGCTATCCTTCAGTTTACAATAACATAGAAGGTTAAATGCGAGTTGAATGTGTTGAATATTATTTATATGAGTTTATCAATGCTTGAGTCATGATAGCTAACAATAGCTAACAGTTACAGTGTTAAGTGACTTCTGTATATTTAGTTCAGCGAGTTGAGCATAGTTGATGTTAAGCGTGTTAAACTGTAGAAGCTTCAGTGAAGTTGTTTAACATCCTAAAGAAGGTCGACTGAGCTACTATACCCAGGGAGAAAGCCTGTAGACCTTGATAGTTGATAAGAATACTAATTCTTACTGTAGGAAATATCACAGTGTAGAAAGTTGATATCGCACTGTCGGAGGAGCTGCGGTGTGAGATATCACAGGTTAAGAGTTGAACAAAAGAGAAAGTTTGTGCATCGTCCTAGAAGCTACGATGCGATAAGAGTCAATCCCATAGCAGAGTCATCTAGGAAGAGAGAAACAGCCCTTGCTGATAGATTCAACTGGTTAAGTAGTGTCAGGAGAACCTAGGATGCCAAAGAACCTGGTTGAGGAAACCTGATTCTTCAACCACCCCATCTAGGATCACTTCAGGTGAGACTTCAGGCCGTTCTGCAGTCTGTCGCTGAAAGGGCCAGTGAGTTAGGGGATTTTTTGGTACAATAAAGTAAACCCAATTCTGTCCAAAGAAGACCAACACTACAATTCCCATAAGTAGTCCAGGTGAGACTTCATCTCCTTCGCAAATGATGCCAAAAATGCCAAACCCATTTGGGAAAGTAGCTTGGGGTTTTTTGGTGTGTTGTTTAGGAGAACCTAGGTTGAAGTACAATTGTTCCAACAAATTCTAATTTGTGCAAGCTTAGTCTAGTTCTAGTTAAAACCTACACTTTTAATGGTAGTATATTGTGGTATGTAGCTAAAGTAGAGTTATTATCTTTTGGAAAGTGATCCAAGTTTGAATCCTAACATTCCCTTACCATTTTTTCATTTATGTTTACTATTTTTTATTTGTGTTTTCATAAATTTTAATTTACATATAGTTTGCGCCAAAAAGGAAGCTAAACCTGGTGCTAAAAAGGAAGCTAAACTTGATGCGAAAAAGGAAGCTAAAGTTGGAACTAAAAAGGAAGCTAAACCCAAAATTCTTTGAAATGTTGTTTAACACTAACTTTAGTGTCAAGCAGTTGTGCCAAATTAAAAAAAGAATAATATTAAAATTTGGCTTTAAAATATGCACGAATAGCATAATTGATGTCTTGATGTCTAGATGTCTACTCGACTATGACTTGTTGATACCCACTGAAGTATTTTCAATTCAATTGTTCATTGTTTGTTGGGAGATTTGATTAAGTATTGTTGGAAGTACCTAAGTGGTGTTTAGAAACTATATTACAAATATTTCCTATTTTTCTTGCAATTTTGTCTATTAAATTGATCAACTGGATTGTGTTCTTTTGTTGTCTAATAGACTAAACAACTGGGATTTTTTTTTTTAAAGTGTGGAAAATTGCTTATGGATTAGACAAATGCATTGATTTTTGATGATAGAGGTGATACTTTTTTAGACTTCTTCCAGGGGTATTATTGTACCAAGGTTGATTAGTATTTGCGGTTAAGATCAAATTAAGGGGGGGGATTCTTTGTAATTTTTCTTTCCCCGATTTGAGTTTATAGGGGGTGTTGGAACTTGTGGTCCATTGGTAAAATGAACTTGTTGAAATAAGTAATATGACCATTGAAACAATCCAACCACATACTAAAGTATGTCCACTTTGGATTTAAGATCCACATTTTATGGATCGTTATAACCTATGTTGTCCCATTGTTGTTAGTTTGGGACCCTACCCAAACCTATTTATAGATGAACCTTATTATATCAATTGATTGTGGAGATAACCAAGATTAGATTAAGGATTATTATTCTTAAGTTTTGTAATGGTGTCTTTAGACACCACCTATGGTCCATTGGTAAACTCACCTTATCGAAAGAAGGGATTTGACCATTAAAATAATCCAAATTCTAACTATAGTATGTCCACTTTGGATTTGATATCCACGTTTTATGGATTGTTATAACCTATGTGGTATCATTGTTGTTAATTTGGGACCCTACCCAACCTATTTATAGATGATCCTTCTTAAATCAATTGATTGTGTAGATAACTAGGATTTGATCATGGATTGTTGTTCTTATGTATTGTAATAGTGTCTTTAGACACCACCACTTCTCTCTCCCATAATATTTTCTCTTCTCTTTTACAGTTTATTATCTATCCCAACACGACTATTATCATTTTAGTGAACTAAATAAGCAGTTTAGGAATCTAATATATAAGATTGGGTGGTTTTCTTTCTTCATGATTTAACCAAAAGTTTAATGGATGATTATATTGACCACCACAACCTCTATGTGGGTCCTCTCTACATATAAAAAGTAGGTGGTAAATATAGTGGAAGAAGACAAGGATATATTCACTTTTCCTGTAGAGGTGCCCCTGTACTAATATAAAAATAATTCAATTTATTTGATGCCTAGTTCTCCTTTACCTGTACATAGATTATTTCTTCTAGAAAATGAATAAATTGATTGTTAGATTCAAGAGCTCATCCAAAAGGGCCACTTTGGTTGAGTTTCTCACCTTGCAATAGCACCATTATGTGTGATGTGGTGACTTTATATTGATTACAAATATCTAAAAAAAATAACAATTAAGTACAAATATCTAATCCCTGTGACTAATGATGTTATTAATTGTCTAAAATTGTTAGTAAGATTGATATGAAGAAAAACTACCACCAATTATTAATTGAGCAAACTTATGTACGAAAGACATCCTTCAAGTCTAAAAAAGGTATTTTTGAGTGGTTTTCATTCCTTTTGGCTTAACTAATGCTTCAGAAACGTTCATGAGGATGATGGATGATATTGTGTGGTCATTTAAAAATTATTTTGCATTATATATTTGGATGATATCCTCATATTTAATAAAACTTGGATAGAACATTTTCAGACTACCTTGATAAATTTACTATTTCACTTCTGTATCTATTAGTAGTTTTCAACAATTTTACTTCATCATACTAACAATATAATCATATGCATCAATACAACATCAACAAGAGAGTACACAAAATGTATATGGAAAAACTCAATATAATATTGATAAAAAAACATATAAAGGTTTAGATCATATTGAGGAGACTCTAATGTCCAATATTCACCAACTATTACTGGTAGGAGGCTCAAACCCCCAAGTTTCTTCGACTCAAACTGAAAGGATGCTTCAATGCCTTACTTCTTTACCTCCAATTGGAAGCAGGCTACAACCCCCTTTGTCTTGTTATATTTTTATCATTCAAGCTAGCATTATGATCTTAGGATCTTTTAACTGAGAGAATAACATGCACAGCAATAAAACACAAGGGACAAGAGACACAAAGAATTTTCCTTAGGAAAACCATAAAGGAGAAAACCCCTCAACTTCCTCAAAGATATAATGAGCACCAATGGCAGCAGCAAAACCCAAAAAACATAAAGATGATCTCCACAACTTCTATCTCTCTCTCAGACACTGAGAGAGCTTCTCCTCTCTCACTCATGCATGAGTGAGTGTGTGTGTGTGATAAATAGAGAGTCTCACGCTATATTTATATTCTTTCGTTCACTTGAAGCTCACTCCAACATGTCGGCCTCACTTAAAAATTACTTACTAGAGCCAACATCTCTAGGAGTGTCTAATAACCCTAGTGCCCCACAACTTGTGGGGACTTTTCCCTCTGCTCAACAAGGAGGGTTGACCTTGACTTAGATGGTGGGGAATATTGCCCCAACTTATAATGACTCACCTAGGGTCGACTTCACTAGGATAGTCTAATAACCCTAGGGCCCCACAACTGCGGGGACTTTAACCCTTGACAAATAGGAGGGTTACCCACAATGACTTGACATGACTTTCACATTATAGAAACTTCCCGATCGGAACATCGGGGCATGACATGACTCAATTACATTATAGACACATCCTGGAATAAACATTGGGGTAAAATACATAAGATATACAGATGAATACCTTCCGAAGTTACAAATACATCAACACTCCCTCTTAACTAGGAAGGTATTCTCTCGACACAATTTATCAACACAAGTATTCTTCTCTGTATCATGTGGATCATCATCAAGTCATCTTCGTCTTCAAGTCATCTTCATCTTCAAGTCATCTTCGTCTTCAAGTCATATTCATCTTCAGGTCATCTTCATCTTCAAGTCATCTTTATCTAGATCTGGATCATCACTCGATCTATATCATCATCACTGGATCTAGATCATCACTGCTAGATCATCATCAAGTCTAGATCAACACTTGATCTAGATCGTCACTGCTGGATCATCATCAAGTCTAGATCATCACTTGATCTGGATCGTCACTGTTGGATCATCATCAAGTCTCGATCATCACTTGATCTGGATCGTCACTACTGGATCATCATCAAATCTGGATCATCACTTGATCGGGATCATCACTACTGGATCATCATCAAGTCTGGATCATCACTTGATCAGGATCGTCACTACTGGATCATCATCAAGTCTGGATCATCACTTGATTGAGATTGTCACTACTGGATCATCACATGATCTAGATAATCATCAAAGCTGGATCATCACTGAATCATCATCATCATTGCTACTTCTGCTATCTCAATCAAATGGTGCTATCTTCTTCATTCTTCTCGTCATAGGAATTTCTACAGAGTCAATCCTGTAGGTCTACCCTTCATGTAAGTCTTCATCAGCGCTTATATCTGACACTAAAGTTTGAATGGCCCTCCAAGCTCTTACATATGACCTCATCTTGTCAGAAAGGCACACCCAGCACTCACATCTGACCTCATCCTGTCAGAAAGGCCCAGCACTCACATCTGTCCATGTGTAAACACATTACGCCAGAATGGATCAGCACTTATATCTGACCATGTGCAAGCACATTGCATCAGAAAGGCTCTACACTTACATCCAACCTCATCCTGTCAAAAAGGCATGGCACTTATAGTCAACCATGCTCGAAAGCACTGCATCGAAAGGGCTCAGCACTTACAATCGACCATGCTCGAAAGCACCGCATCGAAAGGGCTCTGCACTTATATTCAACCATGCTCAAAAGAACCACATCAAAAGGGCATGCACTCACATCTAATCATGGAGGAACTAATCCTACCATCGCCTCAGAATGGCCCCCAGTCCCAGACTGAGCTACCTGGTAACTGACTAGGTGCCTCCATTCCCAGAATGGCAGTTGCCCTTACATCTGACCTACTCGTTAGAATGGCCAACACTCACATCTGACATGGGAGGAACCTAATCCTTTAGCCATGATAGAATGGTTCAGGCCTTACATCTGATCAAGTGGGAACACATCCCTCTCTCACATAACAATGGATTCTCAGTCCTAGACTAAGTTTTCATGGTAACTGACCAGGCACCTCCATTCCCAGAATGGCAACAGCACTCATATCTGATCACTTAGGAACCAACAAATGCAAGTCAGATCAACCAAATCAAATAGTAGTTTTCAAAAGAAACATACTACCTCCCAAATAGCAAGTGGCAACATCTTTTGCCTCAGCTGTACTCAGCGCCATGCAAGACTTCATCCTGCCAAACCAAGAGATCACACTTGATCCCATACTAAAGTAGCACCTCAAAGTGCTCTTCCTATCAATGGCACTGCCTGCTTTACGACCATCAGGTGAACATGTCTCAATGTGTTCACAAGGAATAATCATCCGACGATACATCATGGCATCAACTGTATCTGATGATTCATCACTCAATAGCTTCATGTTCGATGCCATAGGTGTGGTCATGGCCTTGTAGTCCATCATCTTGAACCTCTTCAAGAACTCTACTGCATACTTCCCTTGTCCGAGGAAGATTCCATCCGCATTCTACCACACCTCCATGCCTAGAAAAATAGTGCATCGACACATAACAGGAGCATCACTGGTCTTCCGCCTTCAACCTTGAAGCAAAGGTTGGAATTTGCTTTACTCTCAGTAAAGCCTAGAGTCATCAGTAATCTATCCATCCTGTCATATCATGTCAAACCTCAGGATCTTCTGGAGTCACTCCCTCTGAAGTAGAGCATCATTCTCCCTCTATCTTTCATACTCTATGCACTGAAACATTATGTACCGAAGTGACAAGTAGTATCCATCTAGGATCACTGGATACCAAGATCCTCTATCTTGAAATTTTTCAAAAGTTCTTCTCACACCCATATATGAGATTTTCATCCTCTATCAACCTTGTAGCATAGGTTCAGATATTCATCAAGCTCATTATGTATGTGTTATCCCATGATGTTTCCATCTACTGCATGATGGAACTATGAACTTCTCTTCAGGTATCAATACTGCATCCTGGTCATCATTCTTCTTGAACTGGTCTTCCCTTTCTTCTTGGTTACTTCTTGGAAGGTTCTTTATTAATGATGTTTCTATATTCATCATATTTATTCTTCATCTTGAACTGTCGTCACTTGTTCTTTGGAACAAGTCTTATCCTTCTTTGCTTGTAGACAATTATGTACGCGATCTTTCATACAAGTCAAATGCATTTGTATGGTTAGAAAAATCTCATAAGGAATATTGATACTGGCAATTTCTTATGCATAAATATATGATCATGCAACTACTTTAGCCAATACAACATTCATTCATATCTCACTGAAACTTTCTAGATGCCTTCCATCTCTACCAGGACAACATTGAGATTGTGCACTAATCCAATATGTTAGCAAAGAAGTTTCATTCTAGATAAGTAGCAATGGAGAGTTGTATAGCACCATGAGCTACTTACCCATCACATGCATATTAGTATTATACTGTCATTAATGCAAACATCCTATCATGTATAATACATCAACTGAATGTAAACAAATGCATAACAAAACAATATCATGAAATGACAACTGAATACTTATCTTTATTTGTTTCATGGGTAGACTCCTTCTTGATGCTTCTGCTTCATCATATTCTTCATTCATGACTTCATCATTTCTTATCCAAATTCTCAATATGGATAAGAGGTTATTCAAGAATTGAGTTCTTCATATTCCTCATCGCTTGAGGGATCTTCTTTGGATGGGGAGAGCTTCATCTTCCCATATCTCACTATGATTTGAGATTCTTCTTCTTGTGTGTTCTCTTGCTAAAATTGATCACTTACTTCTGGCACACATTCCTCGCATGAATGAATCCCATGGTCTTGGGAAATGATTCAAGGTGGCTATCACCACTTCTGCATTCTCCACTTCTTCTTCTACCACTTCAAGTTGTTCTGCATTCTGGATCTTTACATTCTTCAACTGGTTTCTTAAGGTCATATTCCGATTTATGTTCTTCCCTTCAAATAGCTTGATCAAGGAATCAAACATATTCAGTGTATTTAGGAAAGACACTTGTGGTACAAGTTGATCTGTGATTGAATCAACAATGATATTCTTGGCCTTGACCAAGTTCTTCTTATGTAAGGCTTCTAGCCTCATCTCCCTTTGGAACTGGAACCTCTCTACTTGTGTAGGTGTCCAATTCATTTTCTTTAGGGAGATCATATGCTTCCATGCTTGGAATTTGTCAACTTCACCAATATTATCATCAAGCTGATGTCATAGATCACTTTAAAATGAGAACCTCAAATGAAAATAGCAAAAGATTAGATCATACCGATTTGAGGTGTCCGTCCTAGTTTCGGAGTTGGTTGATCTAGGGTTTCTCAAAGAAACCATAATTTTCAAAACTTGGAATATTTAATATCTGATTGGATAGAAGGATATATCTCTTCAAGGCAAGCTGTCCAATGTACTCCTTTTCTAAAAACAGTGGAGGGAAGCTCCCGGAACAGGAAGCCCTAGTTTTTTCAATTTTTTTTGCAGAAATGCATGTTACTGTTACTGCGGTATCTCTGAAATTACTACTCCTATGTGTCTAAAAATTCACACTGAGGTAGCATCACATGTCCCTAATCCAAAACCATAGGTTTCATCAGAATTTGTTTCACCCATTGGGACTTATGATTGTTTTCCCAAGGTGACCAGTTACAGGGCTGTTAAGAATAACAAAGTTGTACGGACTGCTATGTGTCACTGGTGCATCTTCTAAGTATGAATCTCAGATCACAGAAATTAAATTCCATGACCTTTCTATAACATCATCATAAATTTCATTTGGACCTTTGTATCCCAATATATATAAATTCTCCCCAGGTGTCCTGTTTATGGATGAATTCTGGAAGAGGCTAGAACCCTAACTTGGAGGGACCATACCTCCTAGAATATAGCGAATATGAGGCTGAATTTTGGATACAGTGTAAATAAAGAGTTTATCATCGGCCTCAGCAATTTTTGGCTCCTCAACCTTCTCCAATCTCAGGATATAGCGAATGTACCAAAACTTAGCAATTTTAGTATTTAGGGTTTTTCTAGCTCAGGGTCAAACTAGGGTTTGACTTTCCCGAAGTTTCACCAAACCAAAAATATTGAACCAAGTCTCTAAACTTCAATTTTTATGAGGAGATAAATCCTATGCCGAGCTCACTCAAAAATTCCTCTTTTGTAGAAAGCCCTAATTTCCGCACCAAAAATTGAAAATGCTTGGAATTGAATTCTGCTTCGACAGAAAGATGCGCACTTCAATGGAGAGTTAGCCTAGCATAATTTTGCTGATGGATTATGGAGAGAGATGCAAAAAGTAATAATCCCTAGCTTCTGTAGCTGCACAATTTCTTCTTCTCAGGTTAGCTCTGATACCATGTTAGATTTTTATCATTCAAGCTAGCATTATGATCTTAGGATCTTTTAACTAAGAGAATAACATGCACAGCAATAAAACACAAGAGACAAGAGACACAAAGAATTTTCCTCGGGGAAACCATAAAGGAGAAAACCTTGCAACTTCCTCAAAGGTAGAATGAGCACCAATGGCAGCAGTAAAACCCGAAAACATAAAGATGATCTCCATAGCTTCTGTCTCTCTCTCTCTCACTGGGAGAGATTCTCCTCTCTCACTCATGCACCCCAATGAGAGAGTGTTTGTGTGTGATAAATAGAGAGGCTCACTCTCTATTTATATTCTTTCATTCACTTGAAGCGCACTCCAACATGTCGACCTCACTTAACAATTACTTACTAGATCCGACATCTCTAGGAGTGTCTAATAACCCTAGTGCCCCACAACTTGTGGGGACTTTTCCCTCTGCTCAACAAGGAGGGTTAAACTTGACTTAGATGGTGGGGACTATTGCCCCAACTTAAAATGACTCACCTAGGGTCAAATTCACTAGGACAGTCTAATAACCCTAGGGCGCCACAACTGTAGGGACTTTAACCCTTGACAAATAGGAGGGTTACCCACAATGACTTGACATGACTTTCACATTATAGAAACTTCTCGATCGGAACATCGGGGCATGACATGAATCAATTACATTATAGACACATCCTAGACTAAACGTCAAGGTACAATACATAAGATATATAGATGAATACATTCCGAAGTTACAAATACATCAACATGTCTTAGTCAACTTCAACTGATAAAAAGCTTCTATCTACAACTGGAAGGACGATACAATGTCCTCAAGAAATTCCTATTTTTTCCTATTGAAATAGGATGGATGATACAACCCCCTCTTTAATTCTGTGTTGTCTCCTATATGATGGTGATTGTTTTTCTTGGTACTTTTGATCCCACTATAACAAATTCAAGTTCAAATATACCACTATTCAAGTATTTCAAGTCTTCCTTTTACTATCTTGTGACTCTACCAAACTTCTCTCCTCAATTACCCAGCCAGAAATCTATCCCAAATATTGTTATATATTTTAATTAACAATGTCTTCAATCTAAAGCAATATCTTCTTCTCAATTTCCACACAAATTCCGTAACCAAAATCTTGACCTCCTCAACTTTAGATCAATGAATAGTTGATCTCTTTCTTTGACTATTATTTCTACTTTATTTTCTACTCATTGCACACTCACCTTCTCATCCTTAGTCCTATACTCTATTCTATAAGCCAGAACCCTCATACTTTAGAATTGTTCTAGAGCAACAAGAAACTTACATTCAAGTACTTTTTTTGTCATCCCATAATGCATCCCTAACATGCACCCTCCTCTTTAGTTTCATATCTACAAGCAAGTATAAATATAGACAAAGGAAAACCCAAGCAATAAACTCAATCTCCTATGCAGTTGCATATAGGTATAGAAAAACAATGATCTATTCCATTTCCTTTGCTTGTCTCAAATCAACAATTATTTTAATCTCCCTGTACTTTATTTATATTCCCTTTGTTCTCTTCTCTCTCAAATTCAATCTTCATACTTCCACCCTGTTAATTTCTTAAATGGATATTTTATTTATACATAATTAATAATCAAGCATTGTCAACTTCTTTGAAGCCGACTTAGATTTTTTGGAATTTGGTCAAAGTCAATTCATATGGTCCTAATCTATTTTTCCACCAACCCATATCTCAACTCTCATCAGGTTTATTTCAGAAATTTCCATGGTAGATCCAAACATGATTGGTTTCCTTCTTTAACTCATGCTTTTATGGGTTTGACATGTCAACGCATGGGCACTTTTGATTCAACATATACAAGGCATTTTCCAATCTATGGATCATCATTTCCTTTGTTATAAGCTTGTGGACCAAAACGTTGAATGATTGTCTTGGTTAATTTGTGTCTTCATGAATCCATCATGGTAATGGGTGGTTTTATTCAAAGTAATTTGAAAATACAAACTCTTTTTCCATCATATCAACAAACATTTTGACCAAACCATTAGCACACAACCAACTTAAATCTTCAAAGGTGGGATTGTGGACTCACTTCAACAAATGACCATATATATGGGTCATTTTTTATGTCCATGGGCCCTAGACTTTCATTAGGTTTCCATACCTGTCATTTTATTTGTACCAAAACTAGTACCGAAACAGGTACTAAAACTAGTACAAGATTTGGGTATTGAACCACAATCATTTCATTCATTGTCACATCATAATCATGACTGCACTGTCATCATAATCACTACTACTTTGACATTAATGAACTCAACGAATATATGAACCTGTTGACAACAAGGAAAAATTCTTCCAACAATCTCCCCCTTTGGCATTGATGTCAACCTACATTAAAATACTTCCTCTTTAAACTGTGCATAAAAATATACCCTTTAAGTTGTACTCACCTTGTTTTCAATGTGATTTTACTTTGTCTTCACTCTCCTCCTTTGACATTAATGACAGAGTGTTTTTCTTTGACTTAGTCCTAATTTTCTCCCTCAGTCATCAAGATTTTGTATGCCTCGGCTTTTTTCAATAACAAACTTTGTTCTTGCTACCCCTGTCAGATGTAATTACTAGTATTTCTACTCCCCCTACCAATAGCATTTGATTTTAATTTGAGGTCATCAGGATTTTAGTTCATCTATTCTTCTTCATCATAGATTCAAATTAGCATACAATCTTCGATGTTTAGTTTGGTAAATTAGCCCCCCCTAAGCTTGTTAGAATGGTTCTTGATTGTCATCATTCACAAAAAATGTTCCACAAAAAAGTGTATTACAAATTGTTATTTATGCTCATATGGTTGTCTAAATCATTATGTAAACATCAGTCTTAGTTATGTAAATAAGTACAAAATTATTCCTCAAGGATGCTCACCATATGATTCAATTTATCCTTCAAAATTTCTTCTCAAATGAGTGAAAAGACTGCCTAGAACTGTTGTAGAAAATCCATAAATTTTCCTTTAATATTCTTGATATTTCCTTCTCATCCTTGTCGGTGGTAGATCCCCTTGATATCCTCACCTATGTGTTCTGCATATTTTAGTTCTTTATTGTAGGAAAATAACTCCCAACTTCTTCCTTAGGTGTTCAAAGGATTCCTTAGGTAGGGGTTTGGTAAATATGTCTTCTAAGTGTTCCTTTGAACTTACATACTCCAACCTGAAATTGTTGTCACACACTTGCTCTCTTAGAAAGTGATATTTTATTGGTATGTGTTTGGTCTTTGAATGCATGACAGGATTTTTTGAAATGCTTTTGGAATTTGTATTGGCATAGTAAATAGATATAGGTTGATCATATTCAACCTTGATATATTCTGAGGTTTGTTTCATCCATAAGATCTGAGTGCAACACTTAGTTGTAGCAATGTACTCTGTTTTATCAGTGGACAAAGAAATTGAATATTTTTTATACTTCCCCTTGAGTGTAACAAACTTAAATAATAACAACAAAAAATATATATATATATTGATATTAATAATTAATAATTAATAAATGGTTATTAGTAAACTATTCTAAAATGACGCATCCTTTAATGGATGGTAGCCAAAGTGCCTTTACAATTAATATATATATGGCACTCACTTTGTAATCTTTTATCATCATTCATCTTTAATATTTATTTTATATTTTCAATATGGAATTATTTTCCATTGGTTGATTATTCAACTGAGAAATCATTGAGAGTATCCGGATACGGATATTACATTGGTATCAGAGCCAACCCTTCCTAGGGCTTTTGTTGATTCTTCGGCTTTTGTCTAAAATGATCAAGGTTTCCTTGAATTTAGGTCTTTGACCTCGCAATGGCTTTTAGCCATCCATATTTAGAGTTTATCTTGTAAAAATTGGTTTTTGACCAAAAATTTGCCTTTGCCCTTTGAATTTCATTGAAGAAGTATTAATTCCACTCCAAATATGAAGTAAGAACGAGAGGGGAAAATGAAGAATTAAAAAAAAAAGAAAAAAAGAAAAGAATTATCAACAAAAGAGGGAAAGATGAAGAATAAAAAACAAATTATCAACAAAGAAATAAAAGAGGAAAAGTTAAAAAACAAAGTGAAATAGCCCATGGTTTTACTTACAATATTTAAATTATAAACTAGTTTTATAAAATATGCTTTGAGGGCAAAGCATCATAAACCAGAAGGAAATGTAACAAACTTAAATAATAACAACAAACAATATATATATATATATATAAATTATTTATATTAATATATATTGATATTAATAATTAATAATTAATAAATGGTTATTAGTAAACTATTCTAAAATGACGCATCCTTTCATGGATGGTATTCAAAGTGCCTTTACAATTAATATATATATGGCACTCACTTTGTAATATTTTATCATCATTCATCTTTAATATTTATTTTATATTTTCAATATGGAATTATTTTCCATTGGTTGATTATTCAACTGAGAAATCATTGAGAATATCCAGATACGGATGTTACATTGAGACTAAGCACTCACCCAAGAAGTATGCACTAACACTCGTTCTTTTTTGGTCATCCAAGCTTCCAACCCTATCAGCATCTATGTAAGCTACCATATCAATTCCTTTACTTTTGGGATACCATAAATCAAATCCAGTTGTTCCTTTAAGGTACCTAAAATTCCTTTTGATTGCTAAAACATGTGTTTCTTTAGGTGCTAAATGAAATCTTGTCTCCATTCCTACAACTTTCATAATATTAGGTCTATATTCTCTCAAATACATTAAGATGCCTATCATTGATCTATATAGTGTAGAGTATACTAGAGGAGACTCATTAGCCTTGCTTAGTTTACAGTAGGTATCCAAAGGTATACCAATCGATGCACACTCTTACATTCCAAACCTATTGAGCATCTCTTTTAGGTACTTGTATTGAGTGATTAATATTCCTTTATGTGATTCAGTAACTTGAAGTCGAGGAAAAAAGGATATCTCACCTATCATGGAAATTTCGAATTCTTTTGACATGTCTTGGGAAAACTTGTGATTTATCTCATCATTGTTGCATCCAAAGATGATATCATCAACATAAACTACTATGATTAAGAGACTATCCTATTCAATTTTAATGTAGATATTGTTGCTAACAGTCCCTCTTGTGACTCCTTGTTGTAGTAGATAATTTCCAAGCATTGCATACTAGGATTTGGGTGCATGTTTAGGATCATAGAGAGCCCTTTTTAGCTTATGCACATAGTCTTATTTTCTAGAAAACCCAAAACCTTTTGATATTTTTGTGTAGACTTATTCCTTTAGTTCACCATTCAAGAATGTATATTTAACATCCATCTATTATAGCTTAAATTTCTTGATGGATGAGTAGGATAAGAATAATTTGATTACTCCCATTCAAGCTACAAGAGTAAATGTTTCATAAAAGTATTCTCCCTCAACTTGAGCATAGCCTTTTCACACGACCCTGGCCTTGTTTCTTACAATATTTCCATCCTTGTTTAGTTTGTTTCTAAACATCCACTTGTTTCCAATTATATTCTTATGTTTAGGTCTTGTCACTTGTTCCTAGGTCTCACTTTTCTTAATTTGGCTAAGTTCCTCATTCATGGATTTGATCCATCCTTCATCCTTATAAATTTTAATAATGTATTTTGGTTATGTCATTCACAAGAGAGCTATATAATGAATGTGAGTAAGTTTTATTCAAGTTTCAACTCATGGTTCAATGCTTCTAATTATCTGATTTGCTAGATGATACTTTTGAACATCTTTGGAAGGTGTTTTGGTGTTCAGTCATTTGTTTTCCTTATGATCATTTTGGTATCTTAATTTTCCTTCTTCTTGGTTTTCTACATCATCCTCTATCTCTTCCAAGGTTGTAATTCTCTATTCTTCTATGATTCTTGGGGGTTCTTCGTCTACTCTCACATCAATGCAGTCAACCATTTTTCTAAGTCTCTTGTTATAACATTTGTATGCTTTTCTAGTGGTTGAATATCCCAAGAAGATACCTTCATCAGCTATGGAATTGAAATTTCCTGGATTGTATTCATTAATATTTATATAACATTTGCTTCTAAATATTTTGAAGTACTTGACTAAAGCAGACTTTAAATTCCATAGCTCATATGAGGTTTTATCACTTTTCACTCTTAACTAGGCTCAATTTTTGTATGTAAACAATAGTTGGTATTGCTTCCCTCCATAATTTCTCAGATAGATTTTATTTGTGTAGCATGGTTATAGTTGTGTATTGGTCTGCCTTGTTCTTTCTCTCCACTACTCCATTCTTTTGAAAGGTTCTTGCAACAAAGAATTTTCTTTTGAACCCATGTTCCTCGTAGAATTCGGTGAATTCATTGGAATTGAATTCTACTCCATTTTTGGATCATAAACACTTGATTTTGATACCACTTTCATTCTCAACTAATTCCTTAAATGTTTTTAATCTTTCAAAACCTTCATATTTTTCCCTAAGAAAAGTAACCCATGTTATTCTAGTGTATAACCAATAAAGAGAATAAAGTACCTTTCACATTGAAGATTATGCACTCTGGTTGGTCCATAGAGGTCTGTATGTATCGACTCTAGATATCTTGATGTTGAATGTTCCTTAATTTTGAATTTGACTTGGTTCTTCTTTCCTTGTTGGAATATTTTGCATAATTTGTCTATAGGCTTGATTATATTGGGTAATCCGCTAAGTGTTTGTGTTTGAATGACCTTGATCAAGTTATCAAAGTTTAAATGTGAAAGCTTGTTATTCCATAGCTAGTTCTCATTGACTTGGATAATATAGAATTTCTATCCTTGATTTTTTTCCAAGACATATACGTTTCTAGGAGTCCTAACTCCTCTTCCAATTACTTCTTTTGAGACATTTATTCATAGCTCAAAGACTTTGGCATAAAAAGTGAGATTGTAATCAACATCACACATTTTCCCAACACTCAAGAGATCATGTTTCAATCCTTCAACATATAAACATTTTTTTCTTTAGTGTTTCATTTTAGATTCAATGTTCCTTTCCCAATAATCTTGGCAATTCCATCATTTCCAAATGATACACCTCCACTATTCTATTTCTTGAGTTTGATAAGAATTCCTTTGTCACCTGTCATGTTCCTTGTGCAACCACTATCTATATACCATTTATTTTCTTGCTTTTTAGCATACAAGACTACACCACATATTTAAGTTTGTTCATTACTTTGCTCTATTTGGTTGAGTTAATAGTCTCTTTCCAAGTTTCCAAAGTTGTGACACTTGTATTATTCCACATCATGTTTGGTTAGGAGGTTAAAAGTATTTTCATCTCCCCTTATGCTCATTCTCTATTTATTAAACCTTCTGAATTTCTTCTAACCATTATTTAACTAAGCTCTACAATCTATAGCTCTATGACCAAAGTTGTTACAAGAATAAGAGTAACCAAAAAATAGATTTTGAGGCCTATTTGATTATATTCTTCTAGCTAATAAATTATTCCTACTATTTCTTGATGGTTCGAACATAGTCCTCCTCTTGAATACATTTCTACCTTCTTCATTATTTATGGATGAATCGAGCACATTCCTTCTTATGTCTTTATTAAGCATATTTTTCTTGGTCATATCTACATAACTGATTGAGGGGGAGATATACACACTCTTTCTTCTTATACCCAATACTTTATTCTTTATGTCTTCACATTCTTTTTCTCTTATAGTCAACTGCCTTGGTTCTTCTCATAGATTTTCCTTGATTAGGTTTAACTCAGTGATAAAGCTCAAGATCTTTTTCTTTAGATGATCAATCTCTTCTTCCTTGCAAGTCTTGGTTACATTATTCTTCTAATTGGATTCAAATATGATCCCTCTCCTATATGAAGGATCCATTTTTTTTAGTGAGCACGTTATCCATATCTAATGGGATCTTTTCAAATTTTAGGTTGATAAAAAAAAATATCAGTTGTTCTTGAATATTCTCTATTTCTTCTTTCTTTTCTAAAGTCTTCTTGGTTGACTCCTCTTCCATTTCTTTTGCTTCCTTTAATTGATTCTTAACTATACTAATTACCTTGTTCTATTTTTTGGAAACATTTCTCAAATTTCCAATTTCTTCTTGGGTTGCTACTAGTTCAACTTCAAGGTTAAACACTGCCTCCAGTTTCTAATATTTACCAGCTAGTACTAGTAGGAGGCTCCAACCCCCAAGTTTCTTCAGCTCTGACTGAAAATATGCTTCAACACCTTGCTTCTCCAGCTCCATCTAGAAGGAGGATACAACCCCCTTTGTCATAGTCATCTCCAACTAATATGAAGCTTCCAGATACAACTAGAAGGAGAATACACATCCTCAAACACTTCCTAAATTTTTATGTTGCAACAGGATGGAGGCTACAACCCCATCTTCAATTATGTTCTATCTTCTATATGGTGTTCACTGTCTTTCTTGGTACTTCAGATCCCACTATCACAAAATTAAGCTCATATATACCACTTTCCATGCATTTCAAATATGTATTTTACTATCTTGTGAATTTTCCAAACTTCTCTACTAAGTTACCCACCCAGATATCTTTTCCAAATAATGTTATATATTTTAATTAACAAGGTCTTCAATCTACAACAATATCTTCTTCTCAAATGCCACACAAAGTCTATAACCAGAATCTTGACCTCCTCAGTTTTATATCAATGATTAGTTGAACTCCTCCTTTGACTGTTGTTGCTACCTTCTTCGCTACTCACTACAAACTCACCTTTTTATCTTCGATCATGTACTCTGTGCTATATACCAAAACCCTCATACTTTAAATTTGGTCTAGATCATCCAGAAACTTACATTCAAGTAAACAAAATTCCATGACATAGTGTATCCATCACACATGACCTACTCTTCAATTTTAGATCTATGAACAAGTATAAATATAGACAGAGACAAACCCTAGAAATAAACCCAATCTCCTTTGTAGTTGCATATAAGTTTAGAAAAACCAGCGATCTATTCCATCTCCTTTTCTTGTATAAGATCAACAAGTAGTTGATCTCCCCAAACTTTATTTTTATTCCCTTTGTTCATTTCCCTCTCAATTTAAATATTCACAGTTCCACCCCCTCAATTTCTCAAATCGATATTTTATTTATACATAAATCGTAGACCAACATTGTCAAATTCTTTGGAGACCACTCATATTTTTTGGAATTCAGTCAAATGTGATTCATGTGGTCTCAATCTCTTTTTCCTCCAACACATAGCTCAACTCTCATCAGGTAAATTTTAGCAATTTCCATTATTTCTTGGTCGACTCGTGCTTTTTGTGGGTTTGACAAGTCAATGCATGGGCACTTTTGCTTCAACGTATACAAGGGATTTTCCAACGTGTGGATCATCATTTCCTTTTTATAAGCTTGTGGACCAAAGCGTTGAATTATTTTATGGGTTAAGTCATGTCTTCATGAACCCATCATGGAAATAGGTGGTTTTATTCAAAGTAATGTCAACAAACAGTTTCTCCAAACCAACCAACTTGAATCTTCAAATGGGGGCTTGTGGACTCTTCGACAAATGACCATATATATGGGTCATGTGTGATGGTCGTGGGTCCTATCCTTTCATTAGGTTGGCATACTTGTCATTTAATTTGTATCGAAATTGGTAATGGAACTAATAATGAAACTAGTACAAGAATTGGGTACCAAACAACAATCCTCTCATTAATGTTTGCATCATCATCACCACCATCCCATCATCATCTTCACAATTACTTTGACATTAATTACCTCAGTGGATCTTTGAACCTATTTGCATAAATGAAAACTTCTTCCAACATTTCCTTCCCTAGGCCCTGATATTGTATATAGCCCATGAAATGCATAATTATAAGGGCCCTTTTATAGGTAATGACGCCCTTCAGAGGAGGTGTGATGTTTACTTTTCGTATCACTTGTGCCTCACTTTCACTACCATACTTAACCTCTTCCATTGGTGCAAATTCTCCCATTCCATCATGGGGCATAGGGCCCATCATATAAATGTATTCCTCATCATACTCATGACACTCATCATACATTTTATCAAATTCAAAATATATAGGGATGTTGAGATATGGGGAATTCTTCTTCCCAACATACCTATGTATTCTCCACCATGCCTCTCTCCTTTTTTTTGCTAGAGTGGTGTTATACAATTTCATTGTATCTCTCTTGTGTAGGAACTTAAAACTCCATATATTCCTTCATCACCACTTCCCTCTTAGGCCTATATGAAGTGAAATAGGGTGGGGCATTTGAATTGTCAGGAGTGGGATTCAGAACTACTTGGACAATTACCTTGCTTGGATTTTCCTCTCCCCTAATCATCTTCTCAACTTATTTGAATTTCTCCTTATTATCTAGATTTTGAACATCGGGATTTGATTCATGGTCTTGAGCATTAAGAGCTTCCTCATTTTTTTTTTCCAATCAAGAGATAAGGATCATATATCTAGGTTGTATCTAAGGATAATTTCAACTCCTTCATAATCTGAATAGTTATTTAAAACCCCTCTTGTCTCTTATTGGATATTCACCCATAGCTATAGGAAACTCAGTTCTTCCTTTATTTTTTAATTTCACAAAGTGAAGGATGTCGGCTTCCAAAATTTTCGTCACATGTTATAGAATGAAAATTATAGGGTTAGAAGGTTGGCTATCTTGTAAGGAGGAGACTCGATTCCATATAATACGATAACTATGTAATTTGATACTAGGTACCATTCAACTCTTTTGATTGATTCTCCCAATTGGCTTAATCTCTTTAGGTGTCCACTCTAGTCCTATTCCAGTTATCAAAGATAAATCCATGTACATGAAATCATAATCAAATTGTAACATCCCCCTTACCCAATTCGACCATCGGTAGGGGACATTATGTTGATTCATGACTCCAAATTCGACCCAAATCCCAATTTACGAATTCATACCAAATAAAATGTGTGTTCAGAACATAAGTAAACATACACTGCATAAATATTATTGATCCACACTTGATTAACAATCATAAACATTACAATTGTCAATTAAATATGTTTCAAAGTCAAATACACAAGAATACTAATATTTAAACAATGCAAATCCACCCAACTGTAGGCACTATATCCAACATATACTCTTTCTGCTGAGAGGCCATCCCAAATCTGGGTTGCGAGGTCATTGGGGCGAAGGAAACACCTACAATATTCTCTCTCTCGTCCCACCACCTGTAGCCTAAATCTGTGACTTCTCAAGCATCTATGAGCATCAGAACTCAATGGGAAAGGTTCCCTAGCTTTCCCAACCTCTATGCTCACCTACAACCATCAATATCCTTTCCAAATTTGTAGCTTTGTCCCTAAATTCGAATTTCCTTGGTTATGCATAGCATGAATATAAATACAGAGCTCTGACTTGTGTAGATGTACATGAGAGTGTGTGAGAATGAAGGTTGAATCCAAGAGGTATGAGAAAATGGTGACAAGATAACTAACATGGCTTCTGACAATAGAATAAAGGACTCCTGGTAGGTGTAGACTAACTTCTGGAAGCTAACATAACTATTACAAAAGTGTATTCAGTCCCATGCTTCAATAGGTACATGAGGTGAGTTTTCCTACAAACCCCACACATGCATTCAATGATTGGAAAATAGTCAAAAAGGGGATAATTGGCTTATTCAAGGAACATGACAGAATTTTGGATGAGATCTAAATTTGACACTTGGAAGCAAAGATTTGGTCTCCCATAGCCCCCTTTTCCTCTTCCCCTCTAGTTGAATCATAGCCCCTTTAGTGTTATTTACACAACCATTCTTAGAAAATTATATTATTTACACGCATAATGTTTACATACATTTCAAATTGGCATGATAAGCCAAATACAAAGTCCAAATAAAATATTTACATCATACATGCATAGCCATTCACTAGTCGGTACATTACCTTGAGCTCCACCATCACGGGGGCGTCACTCAATGAACCTATCACATAGCACGTTCAATCATGGAATATTAAAGAATGCCCTTAATTTCTTTAGATATTGGTCCAAACTCCTTTTGTTGAAACCCCCTCCCAGTACCTAAAACCTCCCCACCACCCATTTTTATACCCTAATCCTTATAAACCCCCCTACCCCCCGACCGTAAACCCCTCATCTCCCCTAATATCTGCAATATATTGGCCTGATTTTTAAGAAATTTAAAACCCACAATATGAACTAAGGTGCTAGGATATTGGTCAACTAGTGAATCCCCGTGTCCACCATAGGCATCCATAGTAGCATATTTACATCATTTACATAATTTTGTTCAAATACATCCAAGTTTGAATTGGGGATATTACACAAACCTAGACCAAGTGACCTTGTCTTCTTCCCCTTTCTTAACCTAGGGTATACAATCATGTATGTTATTTGTGAATTTTTCATGAGTGTTGTAAATACCTAAGACTTCAAAATGATAATATTGATCGAAAATAAGGATATAAATGAGATAAGACCAGCCTAGATCCAAATCCTAAGCTGTATCAAGCACCGAGAGGGATCAAATCTCCAGAGGTGCAAACCTCTTCTCAGGTATTGCACTCAAGGAGCCATTAGAGGAGAGGTTTGATCCCTCTCGGCTTTTGATAGAGCCTAGGATTTGGATCTAGGCTGGTTCGAGTCGTGAGCAGAGACACAAAAGTGGAGTTTGATTAGCATTGAAAAGAACAAGTTAAGTTAAAAACATAGATACAATTCTCGATGAAATAGAATAAATGAAAATATGGTTCATCATGATCATTCTCAAGCAAACCAAGCCATATTCTAAATGTGAGCACAATTGCAACAGGCATACCAATGAAATAGAATGCACCATTCCACGTGAAACAATTATATTACAAATTCATTATTAATATATTTACTCTAAGTTATCTATTCTGCATTGTTTTTATTTTTTTGAAATTCAATTTAACTATTAAAAAATAAATCTATTAAATAGTACTTATTTACCAACAAAGATTACTAAAAAATCATTTCAATTATTAACCTTCTCATAAATTATACTATTATCATGTTCTTATGATATAAATTATTAAAAATAAAAAATATTTTCAATTATATACTTCTTATAAATTATACTATTATCATGTTTTTATGATATCAAATCTCTTTCCAATCAAAACAAATTGAAATCAAGATTATATATTTATCGGCAAAATTGATATATGTATTATTATGTTCTTATTATATCAAATCTCTTTCCACCTAAAACAAATTGAAATCAACATAACATTCCAATGGTCAAAATTGATATATGTATAGTTAATGTTGAAATAAACTCTATCCACATAAATGAAAAGTTAAAATACACATACATAAATGAAAAGTTAAAATACACATACTGTCAAGGGACTATCTTATCTTCCATGCCTTCCGTGGAGTTTTAGTCTGTCTTAAACTTCCGAGAATTCGCTACAGATTGACTAAAGAGGAGGCCGGAATAAAAAATAAAAAATTCAATAAATTACTAAATTACAATAAATTAAAAACCTGCCCAATTATATTTTGATTAAGTTAGCTCAATAAATTACAAACATGCCAAATGATGTTTTGATTTTATTTATATTTTTAAATTTTGAGAAGAATAATATAACATTAATCTTTTCAAATCAAATCTCACACTTCACCAATAACACATGACATCAAATAATTGTATTTAATTAAAATAAAACTAGCATAGATCCAAATCTTAGGCTCTATCAAGTGTCGAGAGGGATCAAACCTCTTCTTAGGTATTGCACTCAATGGACTATCAATTTTGGTGTGTCCTATATATAGCCATTTATTTGATTCAAACCAAAAGACACATCTTTTTATTTAAGCTCCACATATAATATTTTTACTATTAATATTTAATATCATTTATGGCTGACATATAATATTTTTTATTATTTTTTATTTTTTATGAACCAACATTACAACATTTCCCCATACATGGTTTTAAGACCATGTGCAAGGCCTCTGAAACAACCCATGGTTGTAGGACCATGTGCAAGGCCTCCGAAATAACCCATGGTTGTTTCGGAGGCCTTGCACATGGTCTTAGGATTATTTCGGAGGCCTTGCACATGGTCCTACAACCATGGGTTGTTTCAGAGTCCTTGCACATGGTCTTAAAACCATTTGCAAGGTCCTCCTAAACCATGTACAATAAAACCATGGGTTGTTTAGGAGGCCTTGCACATGGTTTTAAAACCATGTGCATGGCCCTAGTAAACCATGTACAATAAAACCACGGGTTACTAGAAGAAGTTGCACATGGTTTTAAAACCATGTGCAAGGCCCTAGTAAACCATGTACAATAAAACCACGGGTTACTAGAAGAAGTTGCACATGGTTTTAAAACCATGTGCAAGGGAAACCTATTTTTGAGGATAGTTCAATTTTTTTTAATTTTTATTTTATTTTGTTAGGTAAGAACATTACAACATCTCCCCATATTGTGTTTTTTTCTTGACCCACATTTTTTTTACAGATAATTAAATTTTTACTCTTTTATTGTTTTCTTAGGTAGGAAGATTAAAACATCTACCCCATATTACGTTGTTTTTGTGGCCGACATTTATTTTGGCCTATAATTAAAAAATTTATTTTTTATTAATAAAAATAACGTTGTTACATAACGTCACAACGTTATGTAACGTTACAAGATCTCCCCCATACTGGGCTGTAGAGCGCCTCTCGGCGCAATAAAATTATATTTTTTCAAAATCAGGTTAAGAATTTGAGTTGTATAATTTTGATAAGTCGAAGAGTTTTACTTTTACTACAAAACAATTACAATATAAGCTGCCTTCTGAAATCTGACTTAGTCTTGCTAACATCCTCCGTTGATTTCAACTTTCGAATGCTTGTATATGTCGAATTTCGGTAACTAAAGTCTACCCCCGAAGCATCCATCTTTCCATAGATCACACACATTAATTTATAAAATATATACAGAGGAGATTATACTGCAATAAATCATGTGTCTTATTTCCACGTGAAACATAGGTATTATTGTCATATTTCTTCTAGAGTCGGATAATAAGTTGATGCTTTGAAATAGCATACAGCGCTAGTTTCTAATGAATGGAGCCAGGAAATAGGAATGTCAAAGGTGCTTGTAAAAATGGAATTATTTTCATCCATTCTTCGGATTATGTAAATTTGCAAGCTGGGTTCTTTTTGTAGGCTGGGTAGTTGGGGCGTAAGCTATGAGCAGTACAAAACTCTTTCGATTCTCAGAGAAATTTATGCTGAAATGACAATGTGGACTGTTCAAATTACAATTTCAGCCATTTAAATAGTTTTAAAATTGGTTATTTAATCTAGGTCTAAAAAACAATCAGAAATCAGAATTTTCAGTAAAGATAAGACAAACTATATTGTCAATGTGATTCTTCAAACCTGTAAGGTATTTAGGCTCTAAAATATGTAAACAACCAACCACATCTGGTCAAACAAAGCGATTAACCGTTGGCAGATCATTCCATCGCACTAAATCTATAAGATGGGAGGCTAACCATTCACAGATTGCATTATATAGAGTTATGTAGAGAGCACGTAAGCGTTTGAAAACCAATCTTGTCTTTTCAATTTTTAATTTTAAAATTGTCACCTCACATTGATAACTTTCCAACTTATTTTAAAAACTATAAATGATTTGTACCCAATCATAACAAACAAAAAAGTCCTTTATGGCCATATGCTTCTAGTTAAAACAGAGAATTTTATCACAAACAAATCCTAATTGGTCAGCCGCTATAGGTGGATTTATTGAACAATCAACCATCACTAAAAGAGGGAAAGCTACATAGCAGCTGCTCTATTTTAAAAAATAATAACTTTATTTTAAATATAACATAGAGAGAGCTATATAGAGTTAATGAATAGAAGTAAATATTTACATAACATTACAACATCTCCCTCATAATAGAAAATTATAAGTAAATAGAAGTAAATATTTATAGCCGACATTTACATGAGTAACGTTACAGAAAGTTACAACATCTCACTAGTAATTGAAAATCATAAGTAAATAGAAGTGAATATTTATAGCCAACATTTACATGAGGAACATTACTTAACGTTACAAGATCTCCCCCATACTGGGTTGTAGAGCGCCTCTCGGTGCAAATAGTATCTAAAAATACATGTATTATTGAAATATGCTAGTTGTGTTTTTATTCATGTGGATGTGAATTTTGCATAATTATAGTCAAGTGCACTGTGATAGTTATAATCATCAACCATAGAAACCATCCCATCATCAATGTCTTCATCTGTTTCTCTCCCCAATATCAAGATAAAATATATGATGGCTTCCACGTTCCAAGTTGTGATACACTTCCACTTCCAGGGGAAGGTAGGAACTTCCTCTTGACCCTAATTATACTTGATCTCTGTGAACAACTTGTACTTTTAGAATGGCTTCATTTTCCTATATTGTGCAGCTCAGGCCTTGAGGGAAATCACCTTACCTTTTGAAAATTTTCCCATAATTAGGGTGATATACGACTATGAGATACAGAACAAGACATCCTAGTCGTCATCTATGGTACGATGCAAGGTAGAAGGATTAAAGTTTCTAGCACAAAGTTGTACAAATTCAAGAAAGGGGAAAACATCATGAACCAGGTGTTGAGCTAGGCTAGATGGCCAAAATATACTATTTGGTTTCATGGAAAATAACTTACCAAGGGGATCCCGAATGAATTGTCGAGTTGAATTTTTTTTGTCATAAGTGTTGCCACAATGGCCCATTGATCTATGAATGGTTATTCTTAAGGAGAGGAAATGTCACTAACACTAGACCTGTCGAATGTAGCTTGAGACAAGGAACTCTCAAAGGTGTTCTTATTTTTCTTGTTCATGTTGGATTTTAAGTGGAGGAAAACTAGTAATCTCATGAGAGGAAATTGAGGGAAGGCTACTTGACTGATAGGAAGTATTTCAAAGTTTTTACACTCAACAAACTAATATATTTGCAGGAAAATTCGTAAGAATGGAGAGGTATTGAACAATGCTTACCCAATTGGTTAGTGGAGACATGTGAAAAGCTTCTTGTGGATGACAATTGATGAAATTTTAAGTCATGGATGTTGTAGAGTTGTTCCTTGGCCTTCAACGATAAAATTTTGTAGTAACAATACTAATATTCCACTATAGGTAACATTCATAATGCTAGTATGTCTAAGGGAAAAATACATTTGAATCATAATACCTTGGCATAAATGCCACCTTAATTGGTGATTATGATGACATTAATGATCAATATGAGAAGGAGGTACTAAGATACTCTTCATAAATAGTGAATTACAGCCCTTAACAAGCCATATCTAGTCACCAAAGTCAACATCGTATAGAAAAGTACAAAAATATGGAAGCTCAAATGGTATGTTTGGTACAATCTCTGTCTTTTTGGTGAATCTTAGATACCTAGTGGATCTCCCATAAATCACTCTTGCATTGGAGAAACCACCCCAACATGAACAACTGGGATCGCCTCATGCATGTGAACATATCTCCACCATTACTGTGAGACTTCCCCTTGACTTCTCTTGCCGTACCCTAATTTGTGTGAATGGCCTAGAAAAATAGGGACTGAGATGCTCAATCAATTATGAATTCATGTGGCGTCCCCAATTCATCCTATCATCCAACTTTATCACCTTGAACAACCCAGATGTTATGGCGAAAGATGCACAATATAGTCTTAAGCGTTCACACAAGGATTTCACTTATATCTTACCATGAAACTTTATTTCCATGAACAACCCAAATGTTTTGTTGGAAGGAACACGATATAATATCATTTGTTCACACTAGAGTCCCCCATATATCATATCATGCAACTTTATTTGCACACATGACCCAAATGCGATGTTAAAAGGTGTGTGATCTGATATCAACCAATTGTGTAGTCGCATCATCTAAGGAGTTATTTAAATCATTATGGAAATGAAATGGGAACAACGTCGACTCTTTCTATGAGATGGATCATCCTAGTGAGGTGTCAAGAATCCATATGAGCTCTCTTGGGTGAGCAAGCTAGTTCCTTTTCCTATTGGTCCATGGCGTCGATTTGAGTTTAAAGTCAAAATTTCAAGGGTTTACAAAAGTGTCCTATTGGGAACAAAAGGTTTTGATTGCGGACTTATATTTATTTGCTCAATAGAGCAAGTGGCATATCATATTGTGATTCCTTTGGAAAAAGTAAAACAAATATAAAAATGGAACTATAATATAGGGTATGCACATTTCCTTTCAGAATGAGAAGAAGGGTTTCAAGTACATTCCATTGACCAGGTGGAAAAGGGGTTTCCCTTCAATATTTTCAATATGGAAAGTGTTGAGCGATTAATCTATGCTTCTTTTAATCATAAAAATACCAAGCCAAAGATTGCCAAAGTTTCCATGCTTTCCAGGATCTTCATGCCTGTTGTCCCACATCAAAACTAGGTCGCCCTTTGCAATTTTTTTATATATTTTATTTTCCCATAAAGGAATTACATTTTTTCTTGATAAACCATTCTTCTTTTCTCTTGAGGTTCCACCATACGGTCTACTCATCTCTTAATTACTTTGTTCAATTAAGCTATTAGGTCCTACAACATCTTCATGGAGAGAAATTCTAGTTGCATAAACAAGACCACCTCCAACCCATAAACCAACCGAAAATGGGGCTTTTCCTATGTATATATTTGAAGATATCTTGCCATCCCATAAAGCATTTCTCAAATGAGAATCCCATGAATTCTTATTTTCAGCAAGAGTTCTCTTTATGATTTTCATGAGATTCCTATTGGAAAATTCAGCCTGACCATTTCCTCAAGGGTAATAGTTGGAGTAACTTGGGAGGATATTGATATTTTGACAAAAGGAAATCATCCTAATGGAATTGAAGGCCTTAGCATTGTCACTTACAATATTTTTTGGGAAACCAAACCTAGACAGGATATTTTCCTTAAGGAACTTGATTACTATGAGGTCATTGACATGTTTAGTAGGTATTTATTCCACCTATTTAGTAAAGTAATCAATTGTATGTAAGATCCACCTACGATGGTTACTAGATGGGGGGTGAGTTTCTCCAATGAAGTATATACCCCATTGTTAGAAAGGTGCTTCAACTTAAAAAATATTTAGGGGTAGGGATGATATTTGTTTCTTTCCAAAAAAAGGTTTTACAAGGGACATAAGTTCTCACGAATTTATCAACATCAGGGAATAGGGTATGCCAATAATATCAAATTGTCCTCCACAAATCCCTTGGTGCATTTATTTTACTAGTGTCTTCACTTCATCTTACAACGAGCATTTATGTAACACACCTTTTGGATTTCTCCAATGTAAATCCATACCCATAATACAATATCTAGTAGTTTAATTTATAGAGATCTTCTCTAATATTTTTCCAAGCCTCGGAGACATATACTTGTTGCCAGAAGGTGTACAATATCATGATACCAACTAGATTGGTGATAGAAAACATTAACACAATTAGGTATTTCTTTGTTCGGGTCATGTTCTTGGGATGTCCATATCATATTTATCCCCATAACCTACAAAATTGATTCTACCATTAGTTTAACTAGGCCCTATCCTTTTACTAACTTGGTTGGTTTCATCACCAAATTAAATTCTTATAATTTAGTTATCCACTTACCCCACCTTCCATCTACTTGAGGGTGACATATAATTTCTCTTACTTTTTGATTTCGAATGAAAGCAATAATATGCACCTATAACACATATTCCCTAAAATATTTGAAGGCCTAACTAGTGCATAAACCTGATTCTCCATGATACTGTACTTCAATTCACCATCTTTCATATCTTTGTTGAAGAATGCAATAGGCTTCTCAAAACCATCATCATTCTTTTGTAGCAATACTACAACTATTGTATGTTCTAAGGAAAATGATAAAATGAGAAAGTCCTTCTTATAATCAGGGATAACTAGGACTAGGGATTTTCCTAAGTATATCTTGATCATTAATAATTCTTCCTTGTATTCATCATCCCATTTAACATCAACATCCTTTTTCAGCATTTGATTCATGTCCTTACTTACCTCAGCAAAATTTGGGATGAGTCTCCTCATAAAATTCATCTTACCAAAAAATGACTATAGAGACTTCTTGTTCCTAGCCAGAGGAATGCTATTCATGGCTTCTACACTAGAAGAATCTATCTTTACACCTCGTGTTGAGATAATGTGAGCTACGAGCTTCCCTTCCTCCATTAAAAAAAAGGACTCGTTAGGATGTAGACATGTTCCAAAACTCTTGCATATCTCAAAAAATTTCTTTAGATGCCACACATGGTCCTCTTCTTTCTTGGAATGAACTATCAAATCATATAGATAAATCAAAATGAATTGATCCTTGTTTTTAGGAAAGGAAAAAACCATATCTCATTGGAAAGTGGCTTCTGCATTTATCAGGGTGAAGGGCATCCTTTGGTAGGAAAAAGTACTCCACAAAGTGGTGACAGTATTTTTTAGTATGTCATCAAAATCCTTTATGACTTGGTTATATCCTCAAAAACCATCCAACATATACATCTTCTTTCGTCCTAATACCCTTTGCAACATCTGATCCATCTTATGCATAGGGTAATTATCCTTTAATGAGGATCGATTGAGATTATTGAAATCTACACACAGCCTGATCTCCCCATTATTTTTCCTTACTGGAACTAGGTTGGATACCTATTCACAATACCCGACATGTATGATTATTTTGGCCTGAAACAACTCTGTAACTTCTTTTTCAATTAAGGGGTGCAACATAGGATTTACCTGCCTCTACTTTTGTCTGAATGGATTTGCATCTTTTCTAAGGGGAATATGATGTTGGAATACATCAGGATCATAAGTCTTTAGAGCCTCATATTTCCAAGAAAATACATCTTCGCATTTCCTGAACAACTTTGTATAATATTATTTTTCCTTTGGAGACAGATTTTTAGACAACTTAATGATTTTGGGATTTGAATCATCACCTAGTCTGTATTCAAAAAAATCATTTGAATTTATTTTAATGGTTGGCTTGGATGGAACTTCATCTAATCCAAACAACCTTTTCTAATGGGGATAATCCTTTGGAAGGTAATTGGTCTTAAGTTGTATGACCCTCTGTCCACCTATTATTATTGGTGTTTTTCCTCTTTCTCCTATCTTCTTTCCAAGTTCTTGTTCTAACTACTCTTCTTCTTCCTTTGAATATATATGCATATTCACATGTTCCTCCACAAGATTCAATAAATTCATATTCTAAACATTATATTCAAACACCTTCCATTGTTTACTATTGTCAAAAATGGAAACTCTATACATTACCTTTATAGCATATGAGAGTTGACTTAAATATGGGGGAACGAAGTCAACTACTAACTCATCTAAGTTATCTTCTCTATGATTTAGCTCCATGGATATTGTATAAATAGTAATAACCTAAAATAAGTTGTCAAAAGGATCCCAAATTGCATGCTTGTAGTGTCTCATTCTAAAATGTCTTGATTGACACTTTCCTCTTATTTGATTCACTAAAAAATATGAATCCCCAAAAATATTCAGTTGCTCTATTCCCATCTTCCTCATTGTTTTGAATCCCATTACAAGTGCCTCGTACTCTACCACATTGTTGGTACATTCAAAGTTGAGCTTGAAATAATGAGGGAACTATTTTCCCAAGGGGAGTTTTAGTAGTATTCCAACCCAATTTCTTTCCTAGTTACAGGATCCATTAAAGTACAAACTCCATAGAACTGCAATGTTGACCAATGGCTCATCTATTGCGTTAGTGTTTTCATTTGGCTCTAAGTAGAGGAATGGTGACTATGGAGTAAATTTCCCAATTCATTAAATGTATAGGAAAGGAAATTGGTGGGGTTATTTGGATCTCTAATGACATAAGTCATTTTGGGATCCCTATACAATCAGTGAGTTTTCCCCCTAAATACTAGGATAGTAGCATAATAAATATGAAATTGGATACCCTCCCCAAAAGAGTTTCCCTAGTTCTTGGATAGTGACATACCATAAGAGGGAGGGACATCAGGTATAACCACATCCATCATCGCATATTTTTTAGGGATTTGAATAATCCTAACCATTAAATGTTTAATCATTCCCAATCATTGAACACTTTTAGAATCAAAGGTAATTCTTTGTAGGCCCTTGTGATGTCCAAACCCAAAACTAATAGCATCAATGACTATACGGCACCAGAATCATAAAACAGTTATGGCATGGAGAGTTTGCAATTCTAGGGTAATGTAAAATAGAGGAGTCAAGTGGTCTATCCTATGAAACAGACTTCTTGGGACTATTTTAGGTGCATAATCCTATAGGTTAATTAGGTCATCATACAAATGGGTTTCGTCACTCAAGGCCATCACATTAGAGAAGGATGTAGTGGGGATTTTCATATAGGAAAGAGATTTGAGATATATGGAGACATCTACATATTTAAGGCTCAAATAAGACAACACTTCTTTTATGAGAGGGATATTTCAAGACCTCATAAAAAGGAATGGGTATTTTGATCTTGCTTAACTCATGCTTAATATAAAAAGTAGGAGTTAGAGTAGGACCTGATTCAGAAGCTTCCATAGTTGGCAATGACATTATGGGCTCTTATATAGGCGTAGATTGAGATTAATTTGTTTGGATATTTTACATTTGGCTTCATTGGGACTGGTTGTTTCCTAACATATGTCGCCTTCAAGACCATATCTCCCCTGAAATTTTGATCATACTGTATAGGACTTAATTCATATCTTCTTCTCACCTCGACCATGATGTTGTCAATAACCATTTGCAATCGGGAAGGAGATAGATCTAGGACCCATTCTTCCTGGTGCAAAACCTCTTCCTCCTAAATATACCCTTAATCTCATAACAACATGCACATGCCTTTCTGAACCCAACAAGCCTCTTACATATTCAACCTCCTCTACATGAAACAATATATTAAGGATTGAAGGATAATGCATTTATTCATCTTCATGTTGATAATATTCTTCATAACCTTGGACTGTATGGGAAAACACATTAGGTAGATCCTAACAGGGAGGAGAATATTCAAATTGCGAAGGAGATATGGTATGTTCTAACTAGAGTGTAGGTGAGGGATGTTCAATGTCCTTAATAACAAATGGGGATGAGGTATGTAGGTATGGATTTCTTGGAGTAGCCATGGTATGAAATCCTCTTTTCTTTCTCTAAGTTAGGTCAATATCTAGTAAGGGGAAAGTGAGTCTTCCCTTAGCTTGGGATCTAGTTACTACAAATCTGAAATCCACATTTTCAATAAATGGGCATCGTTCCCTAGTGGAGTCTATTTAGGGAGGTCAAGTTTCCAATCAAAGGTTTCTTCTCGCACTTTATCTTGGGCATAAATCTTTCAAATCTTAAGCCTTGGGAACTTGTTCAAAATCTTCAACTATGTTACTCTCAGTAACACATCGAATAACTCAGTATGGTGTAACAAGATAAATTATTGCTCTTATAGGACTCCTCTCTTCTTTGACTAAGAAAAGGGCGTTGGTTGTGATTCTTTGAAAGTAAGTCATCCCCAACAATGGGTCCAAATCACCTTATTGTCCGTCAAGTTGTATCCCTACGGTAAATAAATCTTTCTCTTCCTAGGATATGAGTAAAATATGTTAATAGGATTTAATAATGGTATAGAAGGGTTATAAAGTTGAGGAGGGATATGCAGGATGCACCTTCTTGCACCTTAATCCATCAAGATAGACCTCAATCTAAGGGATGGTACCCTATCTATGAGAGTAAATGTTTCCCATACCTTCACTCTAGATTCCGATTAATATTCTTTAAAACCTTGAATGGATATACAACTAAGACTTGTGGTGCACAAGATAGATATTAGCTGCTTAGAATGTAACTTGAGTGTTATTTTTAAGAGGAGGAACAAAAACGTATTAAATCATACATAACTTATAGAAAGTCTAACAAGAGTGCTATAATCATGAATAGTTTCTTGAAAAGAAGGTGCAACATCCAAAATACATTCAATTCGAAAATCATTGAAAGGCCTTATGTTAAACTACATTTAAGACACACAAAAAATAAAGTAGGAACAATAGTCATAGATCTACTGATTTGAGTAACAAAATAAAGACATATACACCAGCCAAAAAGGCATTACACAACACATATGAGACACTATTTTCATGAAAACCAATGGAAAATCGCCTTGATCCTGGTTTCAATTCAATTACATTCTCATTTTATTTTATTACAATAAGAAAACTTCATGGGGGTGCAAATGATATCTTCCCAGAGCTTATTGTCTTTCTCTAGCAAGAGGAATGTCTCTAATTTCATTTACAAAGGAGAGAGAGAGAGAGAGAGAGAGAGAAGCAATAAAGAAATGGCCAATGTTGTAGATTCTTATGTAACTTTCTCCAAATTCTCAGCATCATGTCAAATGAAAAACAAATGAACCTAATTTTGTTTTTGTTTTTCATTCTCTTTATACCCCTCATGCTCTGAATGTTGACTATGACCTTTGTGAAAAAGAAATTTTGTTGGGTTGTTCTATTTAGGTGATGAATGGGCATTGTTGAACTAGCCTAATACATGTTCTCTTTGGTGGGCCCAAATATGTTCTCTTTGGTGGGCCCAAATATAGTGCATATCGATATCACCTGAAGCCACATCACTCATTTATATATGGTTCCCCTCATGCCTCTCTTAGAGGTCTTGGTGGAATCTCCTATATGTCGTGTCATATGTCCTTATTTCCCATTTTTTGAAAAATCTTGTGGTTCCTGCATTTGAACCCACCCTTACGCAAATAAACCCCTACCTCCTTTCAAAATCCTAAAATACTTATCCTATTCATATTGAGGAGTGTATTCCACCTCTCCCAAATTTTGGATTAGGTCCTTCAACAAAGCCACAGTCTCGATAAGAGGTTTTATATGATTTAAAATTTCATTAGGCGTGGGTATAGTTAATTTATCAACCACTAGAATAAGTATAGGAAATTAATTTTTTCATAATCTGAGTATATGTCATTGCTAAATATAAATTAATTGTTTTACCCCATGGATAAGGGGGGGCATTCTTGACAACATAAAAAATTGTCCTGAAAAATGGAGAAATTAATGCACCTGGATCTTTCATCTTACCTTTAATAATATCCATGCTATGGGAAAACTCTCAATATCCATGTGAGATGATTTTCTATCATGCATCTCCAAGGCTTTCAACTAACCTAGGGTCAGTGAATTGATAACTATCCTTGCAACCATAGAAGTCTAATACCTGGTTTGTATAACCTCTTCGTATTTTCCCAAATAGTTCTTTGCCTCTTGGTAAATTAAATAGAAGTATAAAAAGAATTGGAGATGAGGCCTCAGTCTGGGAGGATTGATGAATATTTCTATCCACTTTATTTCCTTAATTGTGGACAATGTTTTCTACATCTTATCTTCTATCAATGCTTCTTCATGCCGGTAATCCCACTCATTTATCTCTCCTTCTAAGGATACCACTTTTTTACTTAGTTCATCTATTGTTTGTTTAGCTTTACCAAGATTTCCCTCTTGAAATTTTAGGTCATCCTTCCTTTTATCTGTTAGATCCTCTAATTTGACTACTTTCATTGAATTATTAGATTTTGTTTATTTCCAATGTTATCGCTCCTTTTCCTTCTACTCTAATATTTTCTCAAGCAAGAGCATAGTTTCCATGGGTGTTGTCTATTGGCTACTAGGAGGAGCCTCATCCACCTTTTTCAAAGCTTATACTAATTTATCCCTTATAGAATATGCCATGTTATTTCTTTATCCAACTAGAAACTCAAATCTATAGCATATTTCTTTTTCACTTCAAGGTCCTTGATGCTCTACTCATTTATAAATCTTTTTTGTTATCAAAGTGACGTTCTCCTTTCTTAGAAAGTTGATCTCTTAGGCTAGCTTTTGTTTCTCTTCTATCATTTGGTGAGTGATTGGGAAATCTTAAGTTACATGAGAAATTTCTAGCTATTTTATCCTTTCATCCTTGTCAGATTGAAAGGGAATAACCTCTATTGTATTTTGAGCTCATTTCCCTGTTGTTACGACCATATTTTGTAGAACATTATTTTCATTCTCCAAGTTTGCAACCTTGGCTTGTAAAAACTAGTTTTTTTACCTACATCGACACGGCTTTATTATTATATTCTACAATGGTAGAAGTTTCCTAAATGTATTTATGATATACAATGCTACTTTATCCTTTGACCATTTCCACATCATCCTCTGGGGGAAAATCATCTTTGTCTAGAGTAACCTACAATTTTCCACTCATGTGGCTGTAAATATTTATAAGGCTTCCCCATAAGGGGTACCATAGAATTTATCATTAACTTTTTATTCTCTAGGTCATATTTCGGTATAATCCTTGATCAGGCCTTAGATTCCAAGGTTTTGGTACTTTGAAATCCTTCCTGGAGTTGGTCTCTCCTTTGTTGTTCCTTTTCCAAAATCTCTAGGGTCAGTGATCCTAGTTTAATGGGTTACATTTTCCCAAGAAGTATGTTGACGTTCTTCTAGGATTATAGAGGTGGAGTACATGCTAGTAGTACCTTCTATAACTATAACATAAAGAGTCATATTAGATTTAAAATTAAATGGGAAAAAATCGGGGGGGGATTCACCTCCTTATTGATATTCTTGATGTTGATTAAGAATATGTTAATGAAGGCCTAGCATGAGTGACATATCTTCTTGTTCACATTCTTTAGCTAACCCAGATTCTATTTGATCTAGTTTGGATCTTTTACTCTCTATCTCTTCTTGAATATTTTCCCCTGCTACTTCATATCTTCTTGATATCTCTTCTAGATACTCTATTTTATTTTTCCTGTTTGGAACCTAGAGGTATCTCAAGAGTAGGGGACCTTGTCTTCATTAGCTCCTCTTGCAACATTTCAGGGGGAATTTGTTTAAATGTTTCATCAACTCATCTTGCAATATTTCAGGGGGAATTAGAAGTGTTAACATTATCTCCTAAATAAATCTTGTGAGGCCTCTTCTCAAGGTGGATAGGTTGATTTCTCCATTTATTTTACTTCACTAGGCCTTGATATTCTATATAGCCCATGGAGAGCATAATTGGAAGGGCCTTTTGATAGAGAATCATCTCCTTAGTAGGAGGGTGGATGTTTACTTCTAGGATCACCCGTGCCTTGATTTCACTACCATATTAACATCTTTCATTGATGTTAATTCCCCCATTCCCTCTTTGTGAATATAGGTCCCATCATGGTAATGGATTCCTCATCATCCTCATGACATTCATCATATAGTTTGTCAAATTCAACATCTTCAAGAATGCTGAGATATATGACATTCTCCTTCCCAATTTACCTGTGCATTCTCCACCATGCCCCTCTCTTTTTCTTCTAGAGTGGTGTTGTACAATTTCATTGTATCTCTCTTGTGTAGGATCCTAAAAGTCCATATATTCCTTTGTCACCATTGTCCCATTTGGAATATAGAAAGTGAAATAAAGTGAGACACAAGAAGGCTTAGGGGTAGGATCTAGAAATTCAATTCCATTGTTGGGATCTACCTCTCCCTTGATTATCGTCTTAAATTTGATGAATGTTTCCTTATTGGCTATATTTTCAATATCAGTATTTGATTCACGGTTTTGAGGGTTAGGAATTTTCCTCCCTTTTTCTTGTCCAATTTTGGAGATGAGGATCATGTATCTAAGTTGTGTCTAAGGTCAATTTCAACTCGTTCAAAATGCTCAATACTTTTTTAAGACCCCTCTTGTCTCTTATTGCATATCCACCCATAGTTATAGGAAACTCAATTTTTATTTTTTTTCGATTTGACAAAGTGGAGGTTATCAACTTCCAGCATTTACCTCACATGTTCTAGAACAAACATTCTAGGGGTGAGAAGCCTAGGTAGCCTTTAGGGAGGGGACTTAGTGCCATATAATATGATAACTATGTATTTTGATGCTAGGTACCAATAACCTATTTTGACTACTTCTCCCAACTGTAAATGAGGCCTAATATCTTTAGGTATCCTCTTTGATTCTCTTCCAAATATCAAAGAGAAATCCTTGTACATGATTTCAAAGACAAACTAAGACCAAGTGACCCCATATTCTTCCCCTTTCTTAACCCAAGGGATGCAATCATATATATCCTATTTGTGATCTTTTCATTGGTCTTGTAAATAATTCATACTTCAAAATGCTAAGGTTGATTGAATATCAAAAGACAAATGAGACAGGAATTGTATATAAAAATCCATGTATTATTTAATTATTCTAGTTGTGCTTTTATTCATGTCGATAAGGCTTTTGCATGATTATATTGGATGCATTGTGATAGTTATAAGAATCAAGCCTATCTATTGTCCCTTCATTAATTTCTTAATTTTATTCTCCCACCAATATCAAGGTATAAGCTGAGATGGATTCCTAGTTCCAATCTGCAAAGGTATTTCACTTCCAGGGGGAGGGAGGAACTTCCTATTGAACTTGATTATGCTTGAGCTGAGTGAAAAACTTTGGCTTTCTACAATGGTTTCATTATCCTATATCGATCATATTGTGCCTAGCCAAATATCACCTCACCTTTTGATAAGGTTCCCATCATTAGGGAAATAAATGACTCGTAGATATGGAAAAAAATAGTCTGGTTATCATCTATGGTAGCATCCAAGGTAACAAGATCAAAATTTCTATCATTGAGTTGTACAAATTCAGGAAAGGGGAAAACATCACGAACTAGGTGTTTAGCTAGTCCATATGGCCATAACTTACTACTGGATTTCAGGGAAAGAAAATTACCAAGGGAATCCCCAATGAGTTGTTAGGTTAAATGTTTTGTGTTCTTAAGGGTGGCAACAATGGCTCGTTGATATACAAATGGAGGTTCTTGAGGGAAGGAAACATCAATGGCACAAGACCTTCTAGATGTATCTTGAGATGAGGAACTCTTGGAGGTGTTCTTATTTTTCTTAATCATGTTGGTGTTGTTGTAATTGTAACTTCGGAAGATATTCTTATGTATATTACTATTGTATATTGATGTATCCCCATTGGGGATGTGTTTTCCTCCTTTGGGGATGTCATCATTGTGTATGGTAACTAAGGTAAACCCTCCATTGTAAGTTAGGGAAATAGTCCCTAGGTTAAATAAAGTAAAATGTATTTATGATTATTCTTAGGTAGGACGTCCCCAAAGGTAACCTGGCCGACCTAGTGATTGAGTTAACAACTCAATGAAAGAATATAAATATGGAGGCGCCCTCCTCATTTGTCACACACTTCACTTGCTCTCTCATGTGCACCTTAGGAGAGAGGGGAAGAGGAGGGACAAAGAGTTGATGCAGACATATTGTTCTTGGTTTATTCTATCTTGTCATCTTATATTTGTGACAGAACTATTCTGAGAAAGATTGTGGGGTTTTCTCCTTTATGGTTTCCCTGATCAAAATCTTTGTGTCTTGAGTATCTTGTGTATCTTCGATGTATTGTTGTACTTGTTATTATTTAAAATAAATATCTTAGGTAAAATAACTTAGAAAAATTGACATGGTATCAGATCCACTCTGAAAAAAGGCACTGTGCAGCCGAAATACAGCTACAATGGCAGCTATCAGAAATTAGGGTTTCATGCTTGAAAACCCTAGAAGACTAAATTTAGTCATATTGGAACTTTTTCTATAACTCGATATTGGAGAAGTCTACAGAGCTGAAACTTTTATAGGCTTATGATGAAATATTTATGTACCTTGTGTGAAAGTTTTAGACTCAGATTCGTTATACTTTAGGATATGTGATTCCTCCAATTCAGCATTCCAGCCTCCTCCAGAATACAACCATAAACATGTGACCTAGGGAGAATTGTTATATCTTAGGATAGGAAGGTATAAATTAAATTTCACAAGATTTTGTAGGTAGGGAACATAATGTAGGTTCTGTGGTACACTTTTCATAGCCCGACTATGGAACAAAGACATCTGGAAGTCCGTACAATTTCTCTATGTTGAACAATCCTAAAAAAGTCACCTTGGGAAACTCAAAATAAGTCCCACTTGGAGATTCCAATTATTCTCTAACCTATGGGGTTGGAAAGAATACTGATCTGAATACCTCAGTGTGAAGTTTCAAACTGTGGGGATCAGAAACCTCAGATATACAATAGAATCAATATCAGACATTTCTGTAGAAGAAATTGGAGAAATTAGGGCTTCCTATTCTGGGATCTTCCCACCACTATTTTTAGAAAAGGAGTACATTGGACAAATATCCTTGAGGGGCACATCCTTCTATCCAATAAGAAGTTTGAAATTCCAATTTTGTAAAATTGGGGTTTCTCTAACAAACCCTAGATCAGTCAGCTCCGAAACCATGTCGGACACCTCAAATCGGTAAGATCTAAATCTTTGTTATTTCCATTTGAAGTTATAATTTTAAAATGACTCATCACACCCAACTTGATTATAGGCTTGGTGAATCTTACAAATTCCAAGCATTGAAGTATGGGACCTCCTTGATCCTTAAAAAAAATGACTTGGATCAGTATATTAGTAAGGAAGTTCTAGAGCCTGATAGAGATGAGGCTAAGGAAAGAATCATTGTAGATTCTATATCCCTGATGTGTTGTCCTTAAATACACCAAAGGAAGTGAAAGAACATCAATCAAAAAATGGAATTGAGGAACCAGTTGAAGAATGTGAAGATACAAAACTGAGAGACCATGCAATACTACTTCACAAGGGTTGCTCAATTCAACGAACAACTTGAAGCAATCGAAGAAGAAGAAGATATTGTTATGAACACCTTGAATGACCTCCCAAGATCATGGGATTCATTCATTCGAGGAATATGTGCTAGAAGGAAGTTGATTACCTTCAGCAGACTCTGGGAAGAGTGCACACAAGAAGAAACTCAGCTCATAACAAGAGAAGAGAACATGGGAACAACTGAAGATCAAGCTCTCATGATTCAAAGAAGAAAGAAAGGATTCCTCAAGCGATGAGGAATATGTACTTTAATCAAGAAGGGGTCTACCCACCAAACAAACAAAGATAAGTGTTCAATTATCATTTTATGATATTGTTTGGTTGTGCGCTTGTTTATATTCAGTTAATGTATTATGCATGTTTGAGTGTTTTTATTTATACTACTGAATTTCACATAATGGATAAAAATTCAATGATGATGTACAACATTCCATTGCTACTTATCTAGATTGAAACCTCTTTTTTGACATATTAGGAGTAGTACACACTCTTAATAACATTGGGAAAGAAGGAATCTAGAAATTATTGTATGTGTACAGGATATGGATAAATGTTGTAGCATTGGATAAGATAGTTGCATGACTGTCTGACATATATTTGTCACTATTAATATGTTTTAGAAATTATGATATGTTTATAATCATGCAACTGAACTTGAATTGTAGATCATTTCAAACAACAAATAACGACAATTCAAAAGAAGAACCTGAAGCTCCTTAGGTCAGAGACACCGTGGAGAAAGAAAGAGCTTCAGAATAATATAAAGAGAAAGGTAGATACACCTCAATAAATGAAGACCATATTGGACACAAGAGATCATCCAAGATAAAGAATAGTATGATGACACTTCCAAATAAAGTAAGAGGCATCAGACACACTCCATTTATGTGACAGAATTGAGTCACACCTTTGATGCAGATCCTTCCATCTATGAAGAAGTAGCCAAGGAGAAATGAAAGAAGACTATGATCAAAATAGTACCAATTGATCATGGGGAATTAGGTCTAGGATGAAATTTCAAGAACTGAAGGGAATTCTGTAGTGTATTCCATACAGATCTACAAGTTCTAGCATGTAGCAGATGGTAGCATCATGGAATACAAGGAAAGATTCCTAGAACAAGGCTTCTCACAGAAAGAAGGCATAAACTATGAGGAGAAATTTGCACGAGTTGTGAGGTACACTTCCATTAGATCCATACGTGTAGGTATGAGATGGGAGATACACTAGTTGGATATCAAGACAACATTCTTGAATGGTGTATTCGAGGAGGAAGTGTATGTAGCGCAGCCACTAGGAGTTGAGACACATGACATGCATACTCATGTGTGCAAATTAAAGAAGGACTTGTACAAGCTTAGAAGGCACCCATGGGATAGAACATATAGTTACATGATGAGCTTGAATATCACCTAGAGTGATGAAGATATTAACCTTTGCTACAAGGTTGAAGATGAAAGTCTATAGAGGATGACAAGCTCACAGATGGGTGCAAGAGGAATTTGTCAAAAAAGTTCAAGATAGAGGATCTTGGTCTCCAATGATCTTAGATGGATACACAAAATATCAGTAGCATAGGAAGCTACTTGTAACTCTAGTGTAGATGTTTCAATACATAGAGTACAAAAGGCAGAGGTAGAAAGATACTCCGCTTCAGAGGGAGTGACTGCAAAAGATCCTCAAATTCAACATGGTACAATGGGATGTACAACTTCCTCATGGGCCTAGGATTTACTAAGAGTAAAGTGGATTCCAACCTTTACTTCAAGGTTGAAGCTAGAAGACCAGTGATTCCCCTGCCATATTTTGATGAATTGTTCCCGAAAGGAGAGGACAAGCTCATTGAAGATTCAAGGAGGATACTTTTCACTGAGTTCAAGATAAAACACCTAGGGATGATGCACTACTTCTTAGGCATGGAGGAGTGGTAGAATGGAGATGGGATTTTCCTTGGTCAAGGAAAGTATGTAGTGGAGATTCTGAAGAAATTTGAAATACCAGACCTCAAGGTGATAGCCACATCTATGGAATCTAACTTGAAGCTTCTGAGTGATGCTTCATTTAAGTCAGTTGATGCCATGATGTATCGTCAGATGATTGGCTCATTTATGTGCTTGATGAATACAAGACCAGAAATATGCTTTGCTGTGAACGCCCTGATCCAGTTCCTGACAGATCCGATACATGTTCACCTGGTTGCTGCCAAGAATGTAGTGAGCTACCTAAAGGGTACAGTTGAGTATGGGCTCAAGCATGATACGAATCAGAAGACTAACCTGCACGGTTATTTTGATTCAGATTGGACAAGCAGCGCCACTGAGAGGAAGAACATCTTGGGTTTCTTCTTCAGTTTGAGATACAGTATGATTTAGTGGTTTAGAAAGATGTAGTCTTGCATGGCGCTGAGTACAATCGAGGCATAATATGTTACCACTTGCTTGGATAATTGTGAGGTAGTATGTTTTTAAAAGATACTATCTGATTTGATTGTTCTGAATTGCATTTTATATGATGTAGAGAGGAGGAGTGAAGCTCCAGTATGTGACCCAAATTGAGTCCCCTCGAAAGATGGAGTGATGAATTCTATCATAGATGGAGATACAGGTTATCAGAGTATAAAATTCTTGGTGAAGTTAGTAAGTTTACTCAGATATAATCATTCATGTAGGTTTCCCTTGGATGTAATCAATCTTGGTGAAGCTCACAGGTTATCCTTGGACGTAATCAGTCTTGATGTGATTCTATGCTAGAAATAGCCAGAGTGAAGTTCGAGTACTTCAAAGAAAGAGTTGGTGAGATATAGAATGATACCTCTCGAAAGAGGGAGTGATTTTTTCTAGCATAGATGGAGAGACAAGTTCTTTGAGTGTTAAATCATGGTGAAGATCATAGGTATCTCAGACGTAATCAGTCTTGTAGGTTTCCCTCATATGTAATCAGTCCCAGTGAATCTTGTAGGTTATCCTTGGATGTAATCAGTACTGATATGTTTCTATTCTAGAAATAACGAGACCAGAAGACGCAAATGCATGATATCTCATATTGGAAACGAGACATATTTTCTTAGCATAAATGATCCTGGTGTAGCAGGATGCTCAGATGTAATCAGTCATGTAGGTTGTCTGAGTGTAAATATGAGTCTTGATGTGATACGTAGATTACTTAGACATAATAATTCCTAAGAAGGTTTATCTAAATGTAAATATGAGTCCTAGAGTGGTGCAAATTATTCAGATGTAATAAGTCTTGTGAGTTTTTCGAGTGTAAAAAGATCCCTGGCGTGGTACGTAGGTTGCTCAAATGTAATATTCCCTGAAGGTTGTTGGAACAAAAAAAATCATGGACGTAGATTGTTCAGATGTAATAGAATCCTTGAGGTTGACTTGGAACATAAAATCCTTGGTGTAGCTAGTTTTTCAATCATAATCAGTCCTTACATATATCTATATATGTGTGTGTTCCCATGTTGAGATGATAAGGTCATGAAGCATGAGAGGTGCACCTAGGAGGTTCTCCTTTACTAGTAGAATGAATGTTGATCTTGTAGAGACATAATGCACTAAGTGTGCTCCTAGGAAATTCTCGCATAGTAGAAGTTGCAGGTTGTCTTGATGATGTGAAAATATTCTGGCTTACTCCTATGGTGATAGAACGTAGGTGGTCTGCATCTAAGATGTGATCTGTGTGTTTTTTTTTGTGCAAGACAAAAGAGATGATCTGGATATGATAAGACGATGGTAGGAAACACAGGTTATTGTAGTGGCAATGTAAATAAGGTCATGTACTGTACCTACACAATGATCTAGATACAATGATGATGATGGTAGGAAACACAGTTTATTGTAGTGGCAATGTAAAGAAGGTCTTGGTATGTACCTATGCGGTGATCTGATACGACGAGAAGACAGTAGGAGATCCAGGTTATTGTAGTGGAAATGTAAAGAATGGTCTTGGTCTATACCTACATGATGGCTTCTCATGGGTATGATGAAGACCTAGATGAGGTCTAGGCCTACACCCAACATGAAAAAGGCTTGGCTCTGTTAAAATTTTCTATGATGGATAGATGTGACAAATTTGAAAAGAGGAGCACAATGGTAGTAGCAATGATGATGACTCAGTGATGATGAACATATGTGTTGATGAATGTGGTGATAGAATACCTTCCTCATTAATAGGGAGTGTTCTTGTAATTGTAACTTCAAAAGATATTATAATATATAGTACTATTGTATATTGTTGTACCCCCATCGAGGATGTGTGTTCCTCCTTTGGGAATGTCATAATTGAGTATGGTCACTAAGGTAAACCCTTCATTGTAAGATAGGGAAATAGTCCCCAGGTTAAATAAAGTAAAATGTATTTATGATTATTCTTATGTAGGTCAGCCCCAAAGGTAACCTGGTAGACCTAGTTGTTGAGTTAACAACTCAATGGAAGAATATAAATAGGGAGCGCCCTCTTCATTTGTCACACACTTCACTTCCTCTCTCATGTTTGCCTTAAGAGAGAGAGGAAGAGGATGGACAGAGAGTTGTTGCAGACATATTGTTCTTAGGTTATTCTATCTTGTCATATTATCTTTGTGACGAAACTATTCTGAGGAAGTTTGCGGGGTTTTCTCCTTTATGGTTTCCTCGATGAAAATATCAGTGTCTTGTTTATCTTGTGTATCTTTGATGTATTGTTGTACTTGTTATTCTTTCAAATAAAGATCCCTAAAATAACTTAGAAAAACTAACAGGTGGAATTCAAGCGGAGGAGAAAAAGGTAATTTGATGAGAGGGAATTTAAGGAAGTCTACTTGATTAAGCAATTTAAGCAATTTGCAAGAAAATTCAAAAAGGATGTAGAGGAATTGAATAAGACTTACATGACTGATTAGTCGAGACATGTGAACAATTTCTTGAGGATGGAAATCGATGAAATTTTAATTCCTTGAGGTTGCAGTGTTCTTCCTTGGCCTTCAGTAAGCTAATTGTGTAGTAACAATATTAATATTCCATTATAGAAAAAAACCATTATGCTAGTCTTTCTAGGGGAGTGTTGCTGGAAATTATCACCTCCTATGGACAGGAGATGTTTCCTTGGCTTCAATCCTTCATAACTAGAACAAATGAGTGATAACAGTAAAGAGAACTTTCCCTAAGATAAACAGATGTTTGGGATGAAACAGATGTTTGGAATGATGCTCCATATTTCAAGAATGGTAGATATCCACAATTTACCTACAAAATCAAATCACAAAGCACAAGATCAAGAGTACAAAAAGCAATCTATTATCGTATATCAAAGACTAAGGAGTTTGATAATAAATCAGTGATTGAAACACAATAAGATCTATGGGAAAGAAAGTTTTTATTGCATAGTCAAATAATGAGAGAGTTTACAACCATGGTGCCTTAGTGTTGTGATGCCTCCTCTCATGCCAAGCCTTGTCCTCAAAAATTCAACTTGTCTTCTCTATGCTCACCCTAGATTTGGCCAGAACTTCGGTGCAACAGCATAACTTTACTCCCGTTACCCATGGGGGGTGAGCCAATACTTATATCTCTTGGGAGGATAGAGATGGGTGAGTAAATGGTGGCTGAGGTGGAAGGGAGATCCTACTAGGGTGGATATCGAGTCCAGGTGGTCCACAAAAGTAGGGATGAGGATTCCATGAAGTTGATCTTTGAGAATCTTCATGAATCTTCTACTTTTCTTTTTAAAACTCGAGCACCACTCATTTTCTATGGAGACAGAATGTTACTAGGGCTGCACCACTCATTGATCAAAAGGTTTAGGCAGTGGTATCACTCATTGTCAACTGACATGAGGTGTTATTGAAATGGGTAACACTTATTGCATTAAGGGAAAAAGTGGTGGTGGACATAAGTATGAAAATATGATTCCTGGCCAAGGTCTAACTTCACATTTTGAGTATTTGATGCAATTTATGGTGTTTTGGTTCTCAGTACATGATGGTGATGAGAATTGTGTGTAACAGAATTCCCCCCAAATCATGAGGCTAGAGGGATATGATATGTGAGAGCTTTGCAACAACAAGTTGTCACTTTGAGGCAAGAAATCGCTTGATCGGAGATCTTCATCAACTCGGATTTTCTATAATACATCAATACTTTGACTCATATCCAAATGACTCCTCATCATGGCTACATATCAATACAAGTCAGATCCATAAGAGGGATGAGTAGTCATGGCTACTAGAATACACCGTAGATCCATGTGAAAGAGACTCAAACTTGGAAATAGCTACTAGACATACAATGTAGATCTCTGTCAAATGGACACAAATTTGAGCGCAACCACAACCATAAAAATGTGGATCCATGCTAGGACTCATACAAATACTCCATCGCAACCTGGGGAAAGCAATGAGCGCTTAACAGATACCCAGGTTCTTTGTCTCGTCTTCCACAAAGTACGATTCTATCCATGTGATTACAAGGCCATGATGTCGAACATGGGTAGAAACCACTTGATTACTAGTAAATGATGAGAACCGTTAACAACTGCGAGGGAGATCGCCATTGATGTTGATGATTCCCAAGGTACCCTAGTACAATATCCTAAGTGTGAATAGATGATCTAATGTTGAACACTCGGTTGAATCTTTTGATCAAAGGTCAATGATGTCAACCTATTTCGAAAGCAAGAGAATCTGTCATTGATGCATACATATCTCAAGGTACTACTTTCTTGTTTCTAAGACTAATTCCTGGATGATGAGCTGAAGTCGACAGGAATAGTCTTGTCGAATGAGGGCCATGACGAATCCCACATCAATGAAACGAAACTCGGAACAAAGTTCTGGAATTTTGAGTATGATGTAACCATAGGATTGACTCAAAAGTACTGACACAAATATTTTTTTGACTACAGAAGTAAACTATCAAGATGACTTCCCTTTGAACATCGAGCGACACAACCAAAGACTTGGTAGCATTGACTTAACCAGGCGGATACCAAGACATAATGCGACGATGGACGATGAATTCTTTGAAAAAAACTCAAAGGAGTGACATGACTCATGAAAGTGGATCGACTTGGCAGCAAGATGAATACCCAATTGACTAAATGAAATGCAGACAAGTGCCATGTTCAAATGTGACTAATAACTGCCATCATTGCAAATGAAATAGTTCTCTTCCCTTAATTTCCCCATCATGATTGATGAGTGCCTCTTTTTGTTTTTATGAGTTCAAAGAGGTTAACAAACACTTATTGCAGTTTATCCTAATATAAGTCCATTCTCATATGTTTCACGAACCTGAGAAAGGAAGGGTTCGTTCCCAAAAAGAGGGTCTTTCAGTGTTTAATTTAACGAGTCCATTGAAAGTTAACTCAATATCGTTCATGTTTAGAGAGCTTGAACAAAAACAGAAGAAGAATCCAAAAAGGTCCTTTTTCATATGATTTAGTCCCTAGGGCCCAGAAAAGTATAAAATAGTGCCCAAGAGAACTCTTCTAGCTGAGATCAACTAGAGTATTCTGAGCCGAAAAAGGGGTAAACTACCGTCGGAAAGGCGACTCTTCAAGTACTTTTACGAGTGTGAATAAGACAAGTTCACTAAATGATATTTTCACATTTCAGGAGTCCGAAAAGAGCTTAAAGAAGACTCCATTAGGGTTTCTTTTTGCGATGAAGGGGTTTAACGAGTATGAAAATAAGCGAAAGTTGACTCAGAAATTTGGTACTTGGTTTAAAGAGCACGACCAAAGTTTTGAAATTAGCGCTAAAGGACTTTTTCCATTTTATGAAAGTATAAAAAGTAAAAAACAAACTCTACCATAACCAAAACCTTTTTAATTCTCATCCCTGCAAAACCTTTGAAAAGATTATTAGACCTCCAAAATATTTTAAAAATGAGTTTTTAACGTCTATGTAAAAGGGTATTTTATAATAAAATAATATAATAAACCCTAAAACACTTCATATAAAAACCAATGAATAGTAAAACAACTTACCATTTCACTATTTACCAAGTTGGAGAGATATTTGGAGCCATTTGTGTGGAAACTTCAGCCATGGATTCCGGAGTCGTCAGCCATCTGTTTCTCGATCCGTCAGCTCCAGGTAAGTTCTAAACCCATCCCTAGCATTTCTATGGTTGAATTTTTCCTTTCCATGCAATTTTTTAGGGTTTTGGTATTTTTACCCAAGGGTAAAAAACGCCCATAGGGTAACGTGCTTTCCCCTTGCGGGAAAAGTTGTGTCCAAGAAAAAACACAGATTTAACGCTGAAAAAAGAGGTGCCATGGCTCTCTATCAAAGAGACAAGGGAGGTGTCGTAGAGTGCCCCAAAATGCACAAAATCCCGACCAAAATAAATATTTTAAAGTATTTTTAATGGATGGAAATGTGTTTTAATACTCCAAATTTTATTTTTGGCAGGTTACTTTGGAAAAAATGATTTTGTGGAAGGAGAGGCAACATGAGGATGATGATGCCAGGGATGGAGAAGATGTTTTCTCTATAGACACTCTGCGAGGCTGTGGCCTCCTAAAATTTTTCCATCTTCCAAGCATGAGGTTTCTGTGAGATTTCTGGAGTATATACTAAGAATGTGGAACCCAGAGCAAAAATACTTCAAAGTGGGGGCCCACGTTCTTACCGTGGAAGTGGAAGACATCTACTTCCTCAAAGGTTTATCCAGGTGTGGGGCACCTATCTCACTGACAAGTCCTCAGGGACGAGATGTCACCACATAGGAGCTTATATATCGTCACTGCTTTCTAGGAATTCAGATGTCTGGGAAGAAAAATACCAATCAAAGAAGTGATGGATTTGCCTCTCCGCACAGTGATTTTCACCATGCAGTAGGTTGTAAGGAGCCAAGGGTCTCATTAGGATTCACGAGCACACATGCTCTATGCCTTGGAGGAAATGGTTCCTACATTGTTTAACTAGGCTAAGGCTCTACTAAGTGTTTTCAAAGAGAAACTAACTAAGTGTCGGTAGAGAGAGTTCAAACAATTTGGTTATGGAACCATCTTGGAATCCTTTTTTTTTGAGTCGGTACCTCATTTGAGGCCAAAGGTAGCTTTCACCGAGCTGAGAGCACGAGACCCTCACATGCTGCAGTGGGTAGAGACATGGCCTGCACTGGTGGTGGCGGGTCCAAGGTCAAGTATGGGAGCGCTTTTTTCCATTCATTGTAGGACCACCTACTCATGGTTGAGGATTATACATACACTGGTATTGACTTCAGAGGGGACCCATATCTATGCTTACCAGCAGGTTCCTAGTGGGGAGACATTGGTAAGAAGAATACTTAAGACATTGATTATTTTTTTATTTTATGTTTTATAATTTTTATGGATGATAATGAGACCAATACTTTCATGCAAATGTAGGAGATGCATGACCTAGGGGTTCCTCCCCAATTAACTGACGAATGAGGGCTCGCTTCGTCCATAAAGGAGATGATGAGTTGACTGAGTTGGAGGAGAACCTCAATCGGTTAACTATAGACATTATAGACATTTCCATAGATGAACTCCCTAGGAGGTACTAGAGGCATACTGCTAGAGTATCGGGTTGATTTGGATGCCTCTTAGGGAGGGTAGCAAGAGCCATCATGTGTTACCATGAGAATAACTAGTTATCCTACATGTTGTAGACACTGAAAGTTATCTAGCTTCAATATTTTTGTCATTTTGTATATCTAAAAGCCAGTGTGCTTCAGTCGGGGTCTCAAGACCATATTTTTGTAAAACACTCTTTTATATATACACAGACTTATTTATATTGGCTTATCTATGTTCAAATTTGGAATGATGTTTATATTAGTTTTTATGTCTTTTTACTGTCTATTTTATTTACAATGAACCATGTTTCACTTATCAAACTTTACATGTGAGCAATATACTAGTCCAAAATGTAATTGGCTAAGGAGTCTACAACTGTGTTACAAGACCTAGGAATATGCCGATAAGTAATAGTTTCAAATGATCTTTCTAACAAACACACTCTTTGAAAGAAATAGAGGAGTGTAGGTTTTATGATGGTATACACATGATTTAAGTGAAAACCCACTAAATGAGAGACTTCCATAAACACAACCAAGTGATCAATGTCCCAAAATGTAGCCTTGGTTAACAAACCTATTACCGCATGATACTTCATGATATTATTGGTGGCTAGACCTATGCAAACCGCTCATGGACTAATTAGTTCATGAGCTGGGGAATACAAAACCCAAGCAGTTGAAGCAAGGTTCAAGGTATGACAAAAAGCACCATCAACAAAACCATAAAAATCCATTTGATCTGCATAACCAAAACATGGTATAAACAGTACTGACAAAAACTCAAAACCATATTGAAATACTAAAACCACACAAAAAAATCAATCAATGTACATATATACAAGGTACTACAACATAAATATCTTCAAGCATAGTACCTTTTCAGGTACAACCCATTGTGAGGTTTCCCGAAAGGTATTGCATCATAATTTACAAGCTCATAGGCCCCTTTCTCTAAGACTTTACTCACGATGTAGGGACCATACCACATGGATTCCAACTTCCCTTTCCCAAGTTTGTCATGTTTCTGATCATAGGTTAGAACCATGTCACCTTCATTAAATACACGAGGTTGAATGGATTTATCATATTGAGCCTTAATGCATTTTTTATGTGCCTCATTAGCCAAGGCAGCATCTTTTCGATTCTCATCAAGGTTTGTCAAATACAGAAAATGTTCTTCTTCGATAGAAGTGTTTGGGAGAATCTCAAATGCAAGCTTGAGTGACAGGATATTGCATTCAATAGGTAGGATAGCTTCCAGTCCATAGACCAACTAAAATGGTGTGAAACTAGTTGTTGTTTTAACCGAAGTTCTATAATCCCATAATGCGGAAAATAGAGTTAAGTGCATGTTGGATTTATGATCTCCAACCATTCTTCATAGCATACTATTCAAGACTTTGTTAATGGATTCAACTTGACCATTATCCTTTGGATAATAAGGAGTTAAGTTGTCATGATGAAAACCCATCTTAGTACTCAACTCGTCCATCATCTGATTACGGAAATGGGATCTGTGATTAGTGACTATGGATTGTGGAACTCTAAACCTAGTTATTACATGATTGAAAAGGAAGAGGGTGGTAGTCTTGCCATCCTCTGCATATGCAGGCATTGCCTCATCCCATTTTGTGAAATAATCTACGGCTACAATGATGTTACCATGCCCCCCGGCTGAGGTAGGCTTACAATGCATAAAATATATCCCCCATTTTGAGAAAGGGCCAATGGCAATGATGGGGTGTAAAGGAGCAGGGTGAGTGCGCTTTTTGGATAAAAAAGTTGACAGGGTGGGAATTTTTTAACCACATCATGACAATCCTTGAAGATTGAGGGCCAAAAGAACCTAGTGTGAAGGATTTTTTGAGCTGTAGCCATCCCAGAAAGATGACCTCCACATGCTCTAGAGTGGCAGTCATTCAAGACTTGTTTAGCCTCATCATGAGTAAGACATCATTGTAGAATAAAGTCTATACCATGCCGATATAACATGCCATTTAAAATGAGGTAATATTTAGCATGGTGTTGAATGCGTCGGGGATCGTCATGGGTCATATCAAGCTGAAATATTTGGGTTTGGAGATAGATAATCATATCTCCATACCACGGGTTGGTTGTGCTAATCATGAACAAAAAATAATCTGGAAATGAATCATTGGGATCAGCTTCCATGAGAGAACATGGAAGGTCACACATTAACTCCGCAAAGACTAAGGACTTCTTGGAAGTAGCCTTATTGAACTTGAGATTGAATTCCTGCAGGATCACAATCCTACAGGAATATTTTCCCCCTAGCACTTGACAATTCAAGATGTAATACATAGGGTTTTGATTAGTGAGGACAATTGTAGTGCGTAGAATAATGTAGTGACAAAATATTTGCACAACAATGACCGCAGCCAAATCTAGCTTCTCCACATGTGAATAATGAGTTTCAGAGTAAAGAAGACTCTTAATTAAATAATAAATCACATGCTCTTTGCCATTCAGATCTTCCTACACCAAAACCATACCGATGGTATGTAGTGGAGGTGGAAACATAAAGCAAAAAGTATTTTGAATAATTTGAGGGGTGCAACACTGGTGAATGTGTTAGAGTGTGTTTCAAATTATCAAAAGCTCTTTATTCCTGGTTGTCCCAAAAAAATGGAGTGTCCTTTTTCAAGAGATGCATATAGCCATGCGTTTTTTCTGCAAAGTTGCACACAAAATGACGAAAAAAGTTTTCCTTCCCTTGCAAAATTTGGAGTTCAGAAATATTAGTCAGGGATGGTAAGGCCAAAATAACAACTATCTTCAAAGGATCTATCTGGATACCATCCTTAGAAACCATGAAGCCAAGAAGGCATCTAGTCTCAATGCAGAAAACGCACTTATGTGGATTAATCCATATATGATCATGACAGCATTGAAGGAAAATGTCTACAAGATTCCCTAGATGATCCTCTCTCTGTTGTGAATGAGCAGGGAGGTCATCCAAGTACAGTTCCACAATGTGCTTGATATCATGAAAAGCATAGGACATGGCATGCTGGAATGTAGCTCCGTCATTTTTCAAACCAAAGGGTAACTTACAATAGGAAAAGGTTCCCCAAGGATAAATGAATGTCGTCTGCGACTGGTCAATGGTAAAATTTCTATCTGATTATAGCCGGAGAAGCCATCCATAAATGATAAGATGATGCTCCTAGGACAGTTATCAATAATTTGATTGATATATGGAGTAGGAAAGTTTTCCTTGGGACAATCCTTATTCAAAACTCGAAAATTGATGCAAACCCTAATAGTGCCCTGCTTCTTAGCTACATGAACAATATTAGATACCCACTTTTTCAACCTCAACTTTTATTGTCACAGCCTTCCTTGAATGGACTTGACGAAGTTTTTGTCGGACTGGTTTCATCGTGGGATAAGTATTAATCTCGTGTACCATGATGGACTGGTCAATCCCAAACATTTCTTCATACATCCAAGCAAAAACATCTCAGAATTTTTTAAACAAAGCTCTATATTTTTCAGTTTCTTCAGTTCAAAAGTTCTGGCCTACATGAACATGTTCAATAGTTCCAAGATTCACTAATATGTCGATGGGAGTCATCTGAGTGATGTTACACAAGTTTCCTTTGGAATCAGTGTCTTGTAACAACACAAGCGTTTGAGGATTTTCAACAATATCAGAACTAATGTGAAAGCAAAAATCGGAGTCTACTGAATTAGCATTAGGAAGGAAAGAGGATCTATGGTGATGATCTTCCCATACAGGTTCATCTGCACTCATGATCTTCATAATATACTCATCTGACAGAAAAGTCTGTGAGAGATAGTGTAGAGTGGGGAGAGAGGGTTCTAGCCAATAGGGTAGGCGGTAAGGATCTGATGCCACTAGATGATGATCATCATTGTATACATCAGAAATAGATTGTATGGAATCGCAGATCTATTCATGAGGACCTAGAGAAGATGTCTCAACAACTTCTTTACCTTTAGAAATGTAGTCGGTCATGGATATCATATTCACCATTGTTACTTCTGTACTAGGAGGAGTCAAGGGAAAAACACCCATAAGAGTTTAATACTTCAACATTCCTACCCTAACCGATTGATAAAGCGAAGGGGATTTCCCTAGCATAGGAATATTATTTGCGATAGGGGTGGTAACATTAGGTGAACAAAAATCAAGTTGATCGATGGTCACAATATTCCCTAAGTAAGGGAATTGGAGAGTATGAAAAACTCTAGAGGCAACAAATGTCATAGCATAAAACCAGTTCCTCCCCAATAGTAGATTGTAATCTAATGGAGCATCAACCATTTCCACTTGAAAAGAAATAGTATTTCCCCCAATCTTGATTGATAGTGTCGGTAATAGACCGTGAGGCTGGAAACCTCGTCCGTTGAAAGCTTTCAAAGTTGTAGGTGATTTAGTAAGTTCGGGAGAACCTATGGCTCTCCAGCCAGAGAAAGATAAAAATGACATGGAATCTCCTTCATCCAATACAGGACGATGAACCTTCCTCCCAACTACCATGGTCGTGATTTGAAACGCGAGATGGTGGGATAACCTTGACTTATAATAATCCACATTAAAATGAATCATAGTAGTATTATCTCCCTCTAAGGCCCCTAAAGTCGTCAACAAATTTTTACGCTGTGTAGGGAAACTTTGGAGTACCTCCAGGGCAGACATAGGACAAGGTGCTTGAGCAAAATCTTCAACAACGTTGTAGAATTAAGCGGCTCATGCATTTGGGTTAAATGCAGATTTCCAAATTGTACTCTTAGGGTGGGCGCAAAATCAAGTCGAGGTTAGGTTTCTCAATCGTAAGAGGGCCATTAGACAGAGGTGGAGGAGAAGAATTTATAGAAGGAACTTTCTCGGAGGAAGTACCTTCGTCCTTCTTCTCTACTAGTTTGTCATATGTCTGATTACGTGTCGTCAAATTAACATTCTCAATGGACATCATTCGGACTTCTTCATTAGAATTAGAGGCTCCTTGTGACGACATGTGGTCAATCAACTGTTGTTGAGATGGAAAAGGATCGGTAAGTACCACCGTTGTATATTTACTTTTCAAAAACTTATTAACTTCTTCATGAAGAGGGAACTCTTTCATGAAGTGGTCACCTCCACACAGTAGGAAAGGATACTTAGCCTTCCTCTTACCTTTTTTTATCGTTCTTTGAGGTCACGGTATTGGGGTTCTCCTATTGGTTTCCTGACTTTTTACCTTTTCCTTTTCCTTTCTTTTTATTACCAAATGTTTGCGTAGTTTGAATGGAATTCGTCTCGGCAGAAACCGCAGTAGTAAAAGGAGCGGTGGTAGAAGCACTTTGTTTCTTAGAAGGATTGGCTACGGATGGGACTGGACTGAACCTACAACACCATCAACAGGAGTTTCTGCAGGTGGCTTAACAGGGTTTGTGTTGGTACAAGGGGCCTGAGGGATCAAATCATACAAGGTTTCAGACTAGGAATAAATCAAATCCAGATACTGGGCCCTGTCGATAGCCTGCTCTTCAGTGATAGCACCACCCATAGCCACATCAAGGAAAATGGGAGGCAACAAGGATTTCATAAACCAATCAACCAACAATTGGTCTGGGATAGCATCTTTAATGATTCTTTTTCGTCTCCTCCACTAATGAATATGATTCGATATATGGGCAAAAGTATTCTGAGGAAGGGATGTCAAAATATCCATACCATTTTTGTAACGGATAAGAAGTTGGAAATGGGTAAGAAAGAATGTTGCCAATGAGTTGAAATCCACAAATGAATATTATGGAAGCTCAATATACCACTTGGCATCCATGCCAGTTAAAGTTCACTAGAAGAGCCTCAAACAGATAGAATCATCCATCAAGGAGTTAGAACAACACCATAAATGGAATTTCATAACGTGATTTTTTGGATCCTCTCCCTACTTCCCATCAAAATTAGGAATGTCTAATGGTAACTTGACTGAAATAGAAAGCCGCAAAGGGTTATGTCGGATGGGATTGTTAATCAGAATGGACAAGTTAGGCAAGTCTAAAGTTTCCAAAAATATAATTTGTTGATTAGGTTTTACATACCGTTAATATTGATATGGCATCTATATACCAGTAGGACCATAAATTGACTGATACACTGGCTGTTGGGGTGGTGGATTCATAGATGATCCTTCTGAAGGGTGTGGGCCTCCGGGAGGAGAGCCTCCAAGAGGTGTTCCTCCTCTAGATGTAGGGGGTCCTCCAGGTGGTGGGCCTCCGGAAGGTGGTCCTCCAAGTGGTGGTCCTCTAGGCATAGGGGTTCCTCCATAAGGTTCTCCTCTAGGTGGTGGACCTCCAGACAGTGGTCCTCCAAGTGGTGGACCTCCATATGGTGGTCCTCTAGGTGGTGGACCTCCATATGGTGGTCCTCTAGGTGGTGGTCCTCCAGGTGGTGGTCCTCCATAAGGTGGACCTCCACTAGGTGGGCCTCTACTGGTTCAGCCTCCAATAGGTGGCCCTCCATAACCTCCAACAATATTCATAAGTGTTCATCCAGGAGTAGGAATATATGACCAATTAGGTTTCCCCCATGGCGTAAACATATTTCTGGGGTAAGTCATTCCAGGATAAACAATCCCTAAATATGTAGGTTGATAATTCACATTGCTTACAGGTGGTTGGTTTCTCGGGTAAGTATAACCCCAAGAAGGTTGGTTAACTACAAGTAGTACCCCTGAGGGTTGCTCTTTACTAGAAGGAGGAATAACCACATTGGTGTTGGTGGAAGGAACAATAAATGTTGTTTGACCTACATAAGGAGTCTGCCTTGCACTGGAAGTAACTCCACTAATCATTGAAAAAACTTGGGCTGGTGGTTTCCCCCCAACGATAGAATATACAGGAGAACCAAAGGTAGACCCAAGATTTGGAACTGAAGGGGTAGGAATGGAGGGTTGACCTGGATCATAAGATGTTGTACCTCAAACCGGTGATCCTAAATTAGGATTTGTTTGAGATGAAGAAAGTGCACGGTATCCTTGAGGGGTCATTTCCCTAAAAATGGGGAAAAGGAGTAGATATCACTGCACGATGAGGAAGTGGTGAAGCACTGATGTTCGCAAGGTTTTCTTGAAAGCTTTGCAAATTATCAATAGATGATTGAAGCCTCCTAAACATTTCATCATTTGATGAAGGTTCTCTAATGGGAGTAACATAGGAAGGTCTAGTAGTCCCATATTTGGAAATGTATTGACCTAAAGAGCACTAGGGCCAAAATTATGCCTCTATGGTGTCATCTGATGGGTGATTGAATACCCAATCCAATGAACAAGGTTGACCTTCCATTCGAAAATGAAAGGTTGTATCAGTCATAGGGGGTTTTTGGACTGATAAGAGATTATCATAAGAAGTAAATCCTTCCCCTGCTTCCACAACTAGATTCCCTTACACATGGGAATCAGTCGTGGCAATTTGGTATGTGGCTTCCATGGTGCCCTCTTCCACAATAGGAGAAGATTCAGGTGGTAAGCCTTGGACTCTTTGAGATTGTCTCAAATGTAACTTAGCCAGAATGTTGGTTACAAAGATCCTAACCTAGGGTTTGAAACTAGAATCACACACAAAATCACTCTTATGCAAGCTAAAGGTCACAAGAAAACTTAGGTGATCAGAGGGGCTGATAAAAATCTGGTTCCTCACTAGGGTTGTCAAGTCTTCACAACTCATGATATACCACAGGGTCCAACAATAAAATGTGACAAGGAGGATTGGGACCATAGCCTTTCCTGAATACCCGACTACCTAGACGGCACATGCGTAGTAGCTCCCTTAGTGTTGTTCTCGATGTATTGCTCCAACAAGATAGCCAAAAGTATTTTCTCATTTTGTTAAGGTATCCTAGAGGGATCTCCCTATATACGCAAGGTACGTGGGAGCTCAAATCCATATTAGTGTTGTTTAATGCACAACCGTTTGAAAGGGGACTTCCGATATGCAATTGAGTACATGAAGTACCTTTCGATATACCTCAAAGGGTACATGAAAGGTCATTCTATATACCAGTGGTACGTGGAAGAACCACACGATCCCCGGGATGTAGTGCAGGTAAATAACAACAGCTCCTATGTTTTAAGACATCAAAACGCGCCTCTATCCTATCAATCAAGTTACTAAATATTTTAAACTAGAACTAGCGTTAATTTTATCTTATACGATTAGGTGAATGCATGAGGTGTGGATAGAAAAAAGTAAAACCATGCAGCATTATCATGCAAATTTTCACTTTATCATTCAGGGTATGCCCTACTTACAGGAGAGGTAGTGATTCAATTTCCTTTTCCAAATAACAAATCCCAAACAATCACACTAAACTATTTTCCAAACTGTAAGCACGCAAAAGACTTCTATTGACCAAACTTAAAAGTAAACGAAATAAGATCTCTTTTCCAAAAAGAAAGATGCTACAACTACTTGACACACTAAACTCTTTTTTAAATCCTTCAAATGTAAAAAGACCTAACTCAAACTATGATATTTTTTTATTGATAAAAGAGCATGTAAAGAAATGAAATAATATGAATGCCTGAAAGTTTATGCAACCAGTCAAGTATTCAATCGTTCAACCTTCACACAAATATATGATCAATCTCAAATTTGTGTTCTTAAAGGAAAAGCAAAAGAAATATTTCATTAACCTATGGAGAACAAAAATGAAGAAACCAAAAGAAAAATGCTTTCTTTTTAGCCGATTTAACGGTAATAAGATATCTAATATACAACTTCCAAGCACCCTTTCTAAATGAAAACCCAAGCATGGAAAGCAACTGAACAAAATAAAAAACAACCTAGCTCTTTTAAAAGAAATGAAAGCAATCCTTAAAACTTTCCATATTTTGATTTAACAATCAAATAGCAATCATGAAACTAGAAACACACTCAGAAAAGAAACAAACTGATACTAAGTTTTGAAATCACAGAGTTAAAAGAACCCGACCTGGCACCGCTTGTAGGAGCTTATGAACAGGGCGTTACTACCTGGGAACCACCTTTTGTCCACTAAAACATAGCAGTGGCACCGCCTGTTGTCCACTGAGTATATGTGGTGGCACCGCTTGTTGTCCCTACTAAAGGAGCGGTGTTTTCTGTAGGTTTCAAAACAAAAATACAAGTGAAAAAAGAGAAAGTTATATGTCAAACTACTAGCAGCAAATCACAAAAATTACAGGAAAAATAAGCATATGAAGCAAATGTGTCTTGGATCTAAGCATATCTGGTCAAAATGAAACCAAATATCACTACAAAACTAGTAGATGTGATCACTGAAAAAGTTGAAGTTTGGAATAAAGACAAGAATTGAAAACCAAGAAAGATCAGAAGTCATGAATGTCTTCCCCAGCAAAGTCGCCAGATTTGTTGCTGGAAATTCTCACCTCCTGCGAACATGAGTTGTTTCCCTAGCTTGAATCCTTCACAGCTAGAACAAATGAGTGATAAAAGTAAAGAGAACTTTCCCTAAGATAAACGGATAATTGAAATGAAACTTTCACCTACAATACAGTGTGATACTCCAGCCTTCAAGAATGCTAGATCTCCACAGTTTACTTGCAAAAACACATCACAAAGCACAAGATCAAGGGTACCAAAAGAAATATATTACCATATATCAAAGATTAAGGAGTTTTAAAATAAATCAATGATTGAAACACAATAATATCTATGGGAAAGAAACTTTTTATTGCATAGCCAAATAATGAGAGAGTTCACAACCATGGTTCCTTAGTGTTGTGATGCCTCCTCTCATGCCAAATCTTGTCCTCAAAGCTTTAACTTGTCTTATCTATGCTCACCCTATATTTTTCCAGAACTTTGGTGCAAAAGCATAACTTTCCTCCCCTTACCCATGGGGGGTGAGCCACTACTTATAGCTCTTGGGAGGATAGAGATGGATGAGGAAATGGTGGATGAGTTGGAAGGGAGATCCTACTAGGGGGGATCTCGAGTCTAGGTAGTCCACAAAATTAGGGATGAGGATGCCACGAATCTGATCTTCGAGAAGCTTCATGAATCTTCTCTTTTTCATTTCAAAACTTGAGCACCGCTATTTTTCTATGGAGACAAAGCGTTACCAAGGATGCACCGCTCATTGATCAAAGGGTTTAGGAGGTGGCACCGCTCATTGTCAATTGACATGAGGAGTTACTAAAAGGGATAATGCTTATTGGATAAAGGGAAAAAGCAGTGGTGGACACAAGTATGAAAATATGAGTCCTAGCCAGGGTCTAACTTCACATTTTGAGGATTTGAGGCAATTTCTGGTGTTTTGGTTCTCAGTACATGATGGTGATGAGAATTGTGTGTAACAGGGCGGAATCCATTCGAATCATAATAATTGGTCATAGATATCACCTTAATTGGTGATTATGGTGGTGTCGATGATTGATCCAAGAAGGAAGTAAAAATATACTCTTCATAAATAGTGAATCAAAGCTTTTAACGGGCCATATCCCATTGCCGAAGTCAACTTGGGATGGAAATGTATAAGAATCTGAAAGTTCTAACGATATCTCTTGTAGAATATTTATCTTTCCAATGAATCTTAAATACCTTGGTGTATCTTCGAGGAATCCATTTTGTGGCGAAAAACCCTCCCAACGTGAATGGATGGGATCACCTGTGGATCACCTCTTCCAAATTCCTGTGGACATATCTCCTCTATTGACGCATTATTTCCCCTTGACTTCTCTTTTCATACCCCAATTTGCACAAATGACCCAAATCAACAGTGACCGAAATACTCAATCAATCTTGGTCATTTGCGTAAGATCCCCCCTTCATCCTATCATGCAACTTTATTAGCATTAATGGCCCAAATGATCTATTAAAAGGTATGCAATCTAATCTTAGTCATTCATGCAAGGGTCCCCCTTATATTTTACCATGCAACTTTATCATTGCACATAGAGAAAATATTTGTTGGAAGGTGCGTTATTTAATATATGTTGTTCGTGCTAGTGAACCCCTTATATATTACCATGTAACTTTATCATCGCGCATGACCCATATTCCCTGCTGAAAGGTGCACAAATTGATATCAACCATTCATGTAGTCGCATCATCTTAGGAGTTGTTTGAATTATTGTGTGAGTGGAAGGGAAACAACATAGTGATCCAAGTGATTATCAAATTATATGAAATCATTTTAGCCATATCCATACAACGATTGGAGTAAATAAATGGTTTCCACTATCACCCACTCTTTGGATTATATAGCAATGATTTGAAGGATTGCATTTATAAACAACAACAACAACAATAATACTAATTTAATAATAATATATTTTTAAGGTCACAACCTGGTCAAACACCAAATTGGTGTATGAGATCCCCCCTCCATGCAACAATTTAATTGTTGAAGTCAACAGATCAGGTGTACATGCACTACCCCCCTAGTTCATTAGGCTCATGACTCAAGTTGTATGGGTAGATAAAGAGCATAGGGGATTGCATTGTCTTTCAAATATACATTTCCATATCTTAAGACTATATATCAATAATTTGGAATAATTTATTTATAAAACATTGGAGAGCATAGGGGGTTTCATTCTCTTTGGATTATATAATAGTGATTTGAAGGATTTTAATTACAAAACATTGGGGACCAAATGAGGCTGCATTCAATTTGAAATATCCATTACTATATTACTATTTGCATATGATATTGTTTTATTTTTTTCCTTGTTGTAATGATTCAATAAGAACTTAATTTGCTTAACTCTTTCTATGGTAAGGATACACTACAAATCGATCTTTTAAAGACAAATATAATAACATTTATCATAACATTCCAACATGTTTAAGAAGGAATCTCACATAATTACTCCGATGTAAATTGGAAACAGGTTGAATTCATGTTATATTCTACTTAATTGGGCATGGTATTCTCTTATCCATCCTTTGGCTTGGTTCCAATGACAAAAGAAAGACTTAGAAAAAGGTTCTCAACATTAAATTCCTCAGAGTAATAATGCTTTTATTACCAATTCTAGGGCATTCCAACCAAGATTCATCTCTTCCATTATTTGTTTATAACCGTTCATTTCTTTATGGATGTGAATTATAGGGCCCATACTTGCATTAGAGAGGTGACAATTCTATCGAGATGTCTCTTATAACTATGTTATTAAATCATATACATGCTAAGAAAACAAATCATCCACCAATCATCCTAGCCGAATTCAGGACATGTCAATTGTTGACCTAAATAATCTTCCATATTTGAACATTCTACATAGGATTCAATGTATGGTTAACTATCATTAATGTCAAAATATGTATTTGTTTTCAACATTCGAATCCTCTATGTAACTGTCTATACAAGGACACTTAATGTTGGCATACTAGGTCAACTATTATTCCCCAATAATGGAGTATTGACATAGAGAGAAGCTCCCCCTCTAGATTTTTCCATGGATGATCCTCATCTCACTTGGTGTGAAATTAAGCACATGGAATACATGAAGACAACATGCACAAATTTGAGGGATCCTTTATAACTAAATCTTCTCAATTAGTTTTAGTTTTATTTTCACTCATTATTGTTGAATGCAAACCAATGATATAATAAGTGAATATTGTCATGTTGCATATGAGTCCCCATAGCACAATTATGTGTTCGTTCTCATGTACTTCAGATGGACTTAGAGCACCACATTCACAAGAGAAACATATTTTTCAGCGTTGTCCTCATGAGCATGATCCCAATGAGTATTTCATATTCATATGCGCTCTTTATTATGAAATTCATGGATGATATAATTTTATTGAAATATTTGCAAGGTTCCTTGGCGACTATAATAGAATACGAAGACAAAAAAAAATTGGCTTTATTTATTCGAGAGATGTTCTTGTTTTAGTGAAAAAATCTTAGTAATTCTATGCCAAACCACATTACAAATTATAATACCATCACTTCATACTCTCAAAATTTGGATAGAGAACACTACAAGAGGATTTGTGATCAGGTTTCATTTAGGAGATCAATTAAGCAACATAGACTTCAACTACGACTATAAGAGACCAACCCAAATTTTATCATCAATTTCTTTTAACATCAAATATATATAAGTGACCAGATGACTTATAGTGTTTCCAACCTTGAATTCCCCATTCTCATGATATTTCCCATGATTTTCCTTTCTTGATTTTTCTAAGCTACACAAGTTCCCTCTCTTCTTTATTGTTGTGATTTTGTTAGAGATGCACTAAGCATTCCCTCTATGTATGTGAAACAACATCCTAATACATATATCTTCTGGTGTCTTAGAATAAATTATATGACCATAAAATATCCTCTCCTATTGTGTGTTATCCCACATCGGTTGTGAGGGTTACTTCATGATAACTTATAAATCCCAACATATCATGATCCTTATTCTAATGGAGGCAACAACAAGGGAGTGACATCTTTTTTTTAATTCATGGGAATCGGTAACTCATCGAGATTACTTAGGAAATGCCTATGTTCAAATCCAACATCTACCACTATAACCCAAGAGTATATCCAACAACCTGTAAGACACGCATACCAATAACTTATGACTTAGAAAGTGTCGAGACGTCTAGAGACACACCCAATATGGGGGTCCCACTCAAGGGAGGAACCTACCCTTCTAGCCTTATCACAACATGCCAATGTCTCATTTGGGATTTGAACCAAGGTGGGAAGAGTGTGAAACTTACCTCCTCATTATTTGAGTTGTTAAACCCTTAACAAGAGAGTGGCATCTTTTACTAAAACAATGATTTATTATATGTGGGGAAAGTGTGCTTGTTCCTTGGTATTTCCCTCCCACTTTGTGTGTTTGTGTATCCACATTCACCTTGAGGGTTCATTTGCGGCATAGTAGAAGTCCCAACATACCATAATCAATATGCTAATGAGAAGGGAGTGATAATTCCTACCAACAAAATAGGCTATTGGTTGCAAGGTGAGTATGCCTAGAAAAATAATTAAATATCTTATTTTTTTATTTAAAAAATAAATCAATCCTCCAAGCACACTTGGATACACCTTTCTTATGGCTTCTAACATTATATGAATTTTATGCCCATGAGGGAAACAACCAGAAAGTTACTAATTTAATGGTATGTTGGTTGTGGGGTGAGTACTTAAACAAATAAAAAATGTAGGTTGTGGGGTGAGTACTTAGACAAATAAAAAAAACAATTAATTATCTTATTTTTCCTTTTTTTTTTAATTGTGCAATCCTCCAATGGATACTTAGAATACTTAATAAGTGAATGTGGCGTAATAATAAATAATCAAAATTAATCACTAATTATTTATGTTGACTTTTATTCTTTTTATGGGTTCACTATGTATAAAGCTTTCATTCCATTATTTATATAGTCCTTGTATTTAAGTTAATAAATGGACAAACTGACTTCCTTCTCAAAAGAACTGGCTTCCTTTATTTCCAACCAATTTTTAGCTTTAAAGAAATACATTAAATCTTACGAAAATAAATTATCTATCTTTCTATATACTTAAGGAGTAATTAATATCTGGGAAAACTCACCCATTTTCATGCCAAAATTCTTTACTTTTGGAATTTGGGCAAAAATCATGTGATTGATGGGATCATCAACCATGAAGCTTTACTTTAAGAGTTTCAACGCTCGAAGTGGGACTTAACCATGGGATCATCAAAATTTGGAAAAATGAAACGATCGAGGTGGAGCTTAACCATGAAGCTTTGACTTTAATATTTTCAACCCATATTAAAACTAATAAGGTGATCAAAATTTGAAAAAATGAAAATATCCAAGTGGAATTTGACCTCGTCACCCCAAATGGACTTCCAAAACAAATTAAATTCATAAATTTATTAACTAACTAGATGACATTATTAAATTTGATTACAAACTACACTTTCAAATCTTTAACTTACTATTAAGATTTTGATGACATAAAAAATCCCTCTTAACATGACCATTCAAGGAACTACATATCATAATTCATTGTAGTTAATAGGGACTTTAATTATGGTGAATTGGTTTTAATAAGTTTTGGTCCATCTTATATGTATTTTTTTAAATAAATAAGTAAGTTGAGTGTTTTTTTTTGGTATTAGGGGTGGACACAACGGCCCATTGATCTACGAAAGATGGTTCTTTAGGGGAGAAAACGTCACTAACAATAGACCCGTCGGATGTGGCTTGAGATGAGGAAATCTTGGAGGTGTTCTTCTTTTTCTTAGCCATGTTGGGTTTTAATTGGAGGAAAATTAATAATTTCATGAGAGGAAATTGAGGGAACGTTACTTGACTGATGGGAAGGATGTCAAAGGTTAACACTCAATAGACTAAGCAATTTGCAAGAAAATTCACGAATATTGGAGAGGGACTAAGTAGGACTTATCTGTATAGTTAGTGGAGACACATGAACAACTTCTTGCGAATGACTGTTGGAGGAGCTAGTCAGCCAAGCCGACTAGACTCTCTAGTCGAATAATTGTAGATTAGGTCGACCTCATAGGTCGTGTCGGTTGGTTGAACCGATGGGTAGTTTTTGTAACTGCTTTGTAATCATATATATATATATGTTGTAGAGTCAGATAGATACTTGATTCGATTTATTGTATGAACCCACATGTGTTCTTGAGTAATATAATCTGTTATTCTCTATATCATTCTTGTCTCTTGTTTTGTTATTGTTATATGATTCTTTATGTGTATCATTGGTAACCTTGCAATCTGATTGATTACAACAATGGTTCCGTTGTCGGTGGTATATATGCTGGATGAAATGACTATGACTAGATGATATCATAGCAGGAGATCAAGGATTGGTGGGAGCGTAAAATAGCAAACTACCTGTAGAACTACGCTAGAAGAGACAGACTGACTATTGCCCAAGCCAAGGAGAAGTTCTTCTCTGAAATTCATGAAATGTTTGTCACGTTCGTACCTCAATCACTAAAAAATATACTGAATGAAACAACTAACTTGAGATCAAGAATGGTTATTCCAGAAGTTAACAAGGGGAGGCCGCATAAATTTGTCGGAGTGGTTTGAAAGAATTATTGATGAGTTCTGCGAGGAGCGATCTGTCGATAAAAGAGTCTATGTCGATAGTATCAAAGAGATATTCTATAAAAACCTCACTGAATAGTCCTTGTGTTTGTTGCCGACACTTTTATTTAAATTCTTGATCAAGAAAGGTGTAGGTCACATCGTCGAACCTTGTCCACTATTGATAAATCCACCAAGTAACACAAATTGGGAGGCCAAGAAAAAGGAGTGGGAAAATTTTGATCAAGAAAGAGAGTGGGAGTACTTCTTAAACAAATAGACAGTTCCACCCAATATTTCTAAACATATTTCGAGTTGGCAATGGAGGGTAGCTAGTCATGCTCTGAAGTAGAGTAGAGAAATTTGTAGTCAACAGATGAAGAAAACATCGACGCCAACGATGAAAAGTTGGGAAAAAGGGAGAAAATAGAATAGTTACTCACAAAAGCACTCTTTATATACAAAAAATAAAACGGGAGAAGAGGAGAAAGAGAAGGGAAGAAATTAGAGAGCAAGCTATTGTCCTCCAACAAGAAAGAATGGTGAATAGAGTGACAGAGCAAGAAGGAAATCCGCCAGATTCGGGTCATGACCGAGAGGAAGAGGGAGTTGATGAAGAAGTGTCACTAATGGATGAAAACTTGTGGATAGAGCATGGTATATCTCTCTAAGTAGACATACCCCAGAATATCACGCCTCATTCCCCGTTAAATTCTATTCAAAGTTCCCGAGTGCAGGATATTGTTCAAGAAGATTTAGGACTATGAGCTGCTGAAATAGGTGTATGGAGTCGACTAGACGATGAAGGAAATGATGTTGATCATATTGTAATTCATCAACCACAAGAACGGAATTGAGTGACTTTTCAACTCTATTCTTCTAATCTCACTATTCACCTACTTTACTTAGAGCATGAAGTAGCACCCCCCGACCAATCACAGCTTCAAAGAACACATAGAACCAGTCGATGTCACAAGCAAGGGTACCCTAGTCTCAGCAAAATTTTACTTAGGTAGCATTAGAAGGAGTCGACATAAATCGACTTCTAGTTGAAAGTGGACCGACTATTACAGAAAAAACTTTCGACGGAAACGAAAGTTCTGTTGAAAATAGTTGTGAAGAAAACACAGTTACAGAGATTAACCCACCACCACCACCAACCCCTCCACCACCTGAAGGAGACATATATGCCGAAGATATGGCACATATGTCTGCCCATATTCCTCTCTATGAGGGCAAAGAAGACCCCAAATGACACTGGTTCGTGTGCGAGTCGTTTTGGGAGGCGAAATTTGTTAATAGCGAAGACCGACAAATTGCCCAGTTTGTTGGTGCTCTGCATAAGCAGGCACTAACATGGTACATGACGTATATCGAGAAAACGTTGAATGCTACCAAAGCTCAAATAAAACAACAGTTTATGTCATTATTCAAAACATCGGATGTAAAACATCTGACAACAAAGAAGTTGAAAACAACAACTCAGAAACCGACCGAAATAGTTCGAGAGTATGATAAGAGGTTCAAAGATTTACTAAGCCAACTGGAATACAACATAGATGAACAATTATTGGTCCAATGGTTTTTTGTGGGACTCTTGTAGAAAATTCGTATGCATATCCGACTAGAAAATTTCAACACATATGAAGATGCATTAACCAAGGCGTTACAGATAGATATGGACGAATATTAGCCTATCAACCCCATCAATAGGCGTCATAAAGAAAAATTGGAAATTATGCAGAAATCAATATGGGAGATGATCCTCAAAGGACATGATGTCGGGTGTACTAAATGCTCGACGAAGGGTCATACAAAAGACTATTGTCGATAGGAGGAACGTCGACAAGATATTCATTTTTTACAATGAAAGTGCTTTTGTGATATTTGCCAGGAGCATGATTTACATGCAACAAAAAATTGCCCATACAATATGAAAAATGAAAAAAACTCACTGGTGTGCGATATTTGAAGTCAAAATTCACTCGACAGCAGAGTGTTAGTTAAACTTGAAAACCCAACATAATCATTAGGAAGTTTACCAGATGAATGCTGTCGTACAGAACAACAACAATGCTAATAATAATAACAATAATGACCTAAATGAGCAGAATAATCATAGGTATGATGACCGAAGATATGAGCACCAGTATGAAAACGACCGACATGGATTATTTTCAAGTCAAGTCCAATACTTCGGAAATCGGGAGAACATACCATGTGGACCTATCTAGTTCTACACGTGCTTAAATGAAGGACATCGACATGCTGAGTGTCCATATAAGGACTGATCCGATCTTAAATTTTGTACAAGTTGTAGTGTAGGTGATCACTCCTTGGAGGATTTCCCCACCATGCTTGAAAAATTAATAATAAGATAAGCAGGATAAAAGTATATGTAGCCTTAATAAAAAAGATAAAAATGATGTCGACCCTTTAGTCAATCTTGAAATTGAAGGTTACCATGTTCGATAAGTCATTTTCGACTTCGGATCGCAGGTAAACACTATGACCATGGGCACATGGGAACAACTTGGTAAACCCCGACATAATGAATCTAGCATATACTTAAAGTTAGCATATCAAGGATTAATTGAACCCATTGGTGTTTGGAAGAATGTCGACATGACTATCAAGAGTATCACCACTAACATTGACTTTGAAATAATCAATCCTAAGGAAGGATCCAGTTTCTTCCCAGCTTTGGTAGGTCGACCATAGGTTCAAAAAATGAAGGCATCAATTTCATTAGATAAATAAAGAATAAAACTTAAAGGAAATGGGCAAAAATTCATTGTCCCAGTTCATCCATCTCAAGGGGAACCCTAGATGAAGCCCATAGATGAAGATGTTGATGTTCGACAGTGCTACCAAATATAGAATAATGAGGATTATGTTGAACCAAAAGCATATGGATAACTTCACCTAGGAAATACAGATTCTATTGGCTATAATTTAAATGCAGAATTATATGATTAGGAAATGGAAATTTACGAATTGCAAGCAAGAGAAAGTTGGACCATCCAAGCCATTCCTAAAAATACAATACAACAATGATTTTATGTTTCTATAATTCCTAAAATATTTGAAAGGAAAATTAGAGAGTATCCATCCTTGGTACCAGTAAAGAAAGAATTGTTGATCCAACCAACACTATAGTATAAAGAACATGAATCACCAGTACTTCATGTGGAACAAGTGTCCAAAAATATAGGCAAGCGAGGCCAACTTCAAAGCTTGGTCAAAACATTTATTGGGAAAGCTGCTCAATGGTGGGATACCCACCAGTTGAGACTACAAACATGGACATCAACTTCAACATAATTTATCGAAAGATTTGGAGGGAAGAACCTAATCACACAGACAAATATACCAGTCTTCACACAAGGGCAAGACCCATATAGCCATATGTGAAAAAGAATGGAGAAGACTAGGGTATAAAGGCGAGCAAGTCCTGCCAAACCTATTTCTGACTACATTATATGATTTACCAAACAAATGGTATAAAATGGAAGAAGCAAGAGGTGAAACATTCACATGGAATGACTTCAAAGAAAACTTAAAGAATTCAAATTTACACCTGATGATGAACAACTGGTCGAAGCATCAAAACAAATAAAAACATTCTTACAGACGACTAACAACAACACATCAACAGAAAATAGACATAACCGACTGAGCACCATGTGTCATAATATTAGATCAACCAAAATATTGCATTCCATGAGACTTCGACTTGAGACAGAAACTACAACTGGGAAAATATTACAATGGAAAATCGATCACCCAGAAAAATTGAAACCGATTAAAACAATATTTAAAATCGAAACAACAAAAAAAGAAGACCCCAAACGAATGGTAGCAGTAGATTTACCACCATCATTTTCACATTTTAAAGAAGGAAGTAGACAAATCAATGAAAGTAAAGCACCGGATTGGATGGATGCAAAAATAAAGACAAAAGAAGTTGACATTTCTAACGATGATAGACCTAAGATTGCAAAAATTGACGACTATTGGAACAAAGAGCAAATAGTAGAAATTGTCAATTTATTAAAAGAATTTCAAGAATTTTTTTCTCGGGACTATAAGGACCTCAAAGGATTAGTACAAGAAATGGGTGAAATGAAAATCAACATAAAACCCGATGCCAAACCTATAAAGAAGAGACCATATAATCTAGCACACAAATATAAGGAAACAATGAAGAAGGAAATTGACAATATGTTAGCAGCCGGAATCATTTACCCTATTGACTAGTCGGAGTGGGAAAGCCCGATGGTTGTTCAACCAGAGAAACATTACCCGACACGGCTGAGAATTTGTGCCGACTTTCGAGAATTGAAAAAAGTAACTCTTACAGACCCATTTCCGACTCCTTTCGCCGATGAAATTATTAACGAAGTTGCAGTTCATGAGTGCTACTCATTCATAGACGGTTTCTCAGGATACAATCAAGTACCTATCGCCAAATAATACCAAATGAAAATAATGTTCGTATGTGAATTTGGATCATTCGCCTACAAAGTTATGTCATTCGGACTGAAAAATACACCAATTTTTTCTCAAGAATAGTCGTTAAGGCATTTCAATAATATATATATATATATATATATATAACAATGGCTATGTATTTTGACGATTGGACAATTTATTCTATGTTAAAAACCACTGCAAATGGCCAAGACTAATGTTAGAAAGATGCCGACAAATTCAATTATCCCTCAACATCAAAAAGTGCGTCTTTGCAACACTAGTAGGAATCTTATTTGGACACAATGTATGTAAAGAAGGCATTAAATTTGATTTCGCTAAAATTAAAATAATTCTCGACTTAAAACCACCAGTGAACCCTAATCAAGTAAGAGTATTAATTGGACATACAGGGTATTATAGAAAGTTCATCCAACATTATTATGATATGACATATTCATTAGAGGAAATATTAAAAGAAAATCAAGAATACGAATGGACCGATGAATGTGCCACATCATTCAACATTCTAAAGAAAAAAACTAGTTGAAGCACCCATATTACAATTCCAAACTAGTCGGTCAAGTTTCATGTACATATTGATGCCTCCGGCGTAGCAATCGTAGCAATATTAACACAACCAGGTGATGATGGAATGGACCACCCAAATGCATATAGCAATATAAAACAAAATAAAGTTGAATGGAACTATTTGACAACAGAAAGAGAAGCACTCAAAATGGTATTTGCACGCCAAAAATATTGACATTATCTACTCACCAATCCATTCCTTATTTACACTGACCATCAAGCATTAAAGTGTTTAGTTAATAAACCATTGCATCGAGGAAGAATATGTCGATGGCTATTATTATTTATAGAATTCAAATTCAAAGTCATAGTTCAATCGGGTAAAGAAAATGTTGGAGCTGGCCACTTGCCGAGAATCAACACATGGGAAGAACCGACTGGAATCAAAGACGATTTACCAGATGCACATATATTTCGAGTCGAAGCTATATCTTCTGATCTAGCATAAACTACTCAATTTTTAGAGCAAGGTTGAGCACAAGAAGATATGAACGATAAAAAGAAAAAGATCCTAGTAATGAAAGTTGCACCTTACACCCTAGTAAACAGATTCCTCTATAAACTAGGATTAGATGAGGTACTCTGTCTATGCATTCTCGACCATGAACGATAAAGTATAATGAATGAAGCACACTTTGGTCCAGCTGGAGGACATTTTCAGGAAGACACAACATCCAGAAAATTCCAACAATCGGGATTATGGTGGTCGACATTGTACCGATACTGTCGAATATTTGTAAGCAAGTGTGACTGATGCCAATGACTAGGTTGGCCTTTTCCAAGTACTGAAATGCCTCTAATATCATTAAACCCAAGTTTAACATTTGAAATTTGGGTGATTGACTTTGTAGGACCATTTCCAATACCTTCTAAACGAACAGGAGCACAATATATTATTATAGCAGTCGAGTATGTCACTAAGTGGGATGAAGCAGAACCTATTGAAACCTGTTCAAGTGATATAGCCGCAAAACTCATATATGAAAATATCATCACTAGATTTGGTTTTCCATTGACCTTGATCAGTGATCAGGGGTCACATTTTATAAACAAAACAATTGCATCTTTAACAAAAATTTTTATGATAGAACATCAAAAGAGTATAGCATATCATCCCCAATCCATTGGTGCAATCGAAGAATTTAACAAAACATTGACTAGAGGCCTAACACAAATATGTAATATTGACAAGGATGATTGGGATGAAAAAATTCATGTTGTCTTATGGGCATACAGAATGGCATACAAACAATCGACGGATGAGACACCATTCCGACTTCTTTATGGACATGAAGCAGTCACTCCTTTACATTTTTTATGGAAAACACCTATAATCGCCGACGTATTGCACATTGCTATTGAAAATGCTAGAAAAGAATGACTAACACAACTATCTCAACTAGAAGAACAATGATTGATTACAATGCAGCACCAAGAGATCCAAAAGGGACAGCAAAAATCTTGGCATGATCGAAATATTAAAAGTAAAATCCTGTTAGTTGAAGACCTTGCTTTGTTGTACAATAGTCGAGTAAAGGGAAAATCTAAGAAATTACATACTGAATATATGGGACCATACATCGACGAATAAATCAATGTGAATGGATTAGTTCGAATAAAAACGCTACAAGGCAGTGTATTTCAGAATTTAGTTAATGGTGCTCGACTAAAACGTTACGAAAATTGAAAAAAAACAAATACCATAAAAACCTAGCACAAACACTAAAAAAAGCACTACAAAAAATCACTATGACAGGACTTTGGATGAACTATCAGGCATGGAGAAGCAGATCACCATTTGAAAGATATAACCACTGACATAATAGACATGGTGAAAATTGACCATTCCACCGACATCACCACGATATCGACACATGCCGACATAAAGAAAGGACAACATTCCAATCAAGTAATAATGAACATCAACATACGAAGTGCAAAATTTGGCATTTATCAAAAGAACCCTCAACAAACCATCCTTCACAGTCAAATCCTCCATTAACACAAGAATTAATACCTCCATCCACTATGCTTTCGCCTGCTCCAATTATTTCCACTATAAATGCCACACCAAATGAGACTTAGACATCAATCTGCAAAAATTTGGAAAACCAGAGAAACCAAACTCCCGAGAACAATTTACCCGTTTGTAAACCAGAGAATTCAATTGACACAATGGCACCCAAGAAGACAACTACAAAGTCTATAACAAACAAGATCAAACAACTAGAAAAAGCTAGCACACCATTGGTGGAACGACTACATAACATTCGCAATGCGAAAGTAGTTGAGACATCATGGACAAGAATCTAGAAGGAAGTTAAGGATTGGACATATGTTAATGGTAAAATGATGGAGGAATCTCAAAAATTGAGCACAAGTACAATCCTCAATTATATGAATGCACCTCTGATGGACAGCTTTACTGGAACAAAAGAGGTAATCGCACAGTTCATTGTTAGCAGATATCACAATGACAAGTTTTCATTCGACACACCTGTCGAAATATCTGGTGACTTGATCTATAGGCTCACTGGATTGTCAAACAAAGGAGAACCGAGACCTTTTAGGTTAAACCCAGTCCTAGTGGAGGAACTGACATGAAGAGTGGCAAGAAAAAACTCAAGGGGCCTAATCATTAGTCAAATCCAATATAGCACACCCAAGATAGATGCGAAGATTATTTCTACATGTTTAACAAGCACAGGGAGGGGTTTCGACTTGAATCTCGATATGTTAGAAGCAGTGCAGAACATGTCGAACAAAGGGAAACTCTACCGATGGGTTGAGCATCTCACAGAAATAATCAAGCACACATGTTCCAAGTGCCAGGAGGAAGGCACCCCAATCCGATACCCTTCATTGATAATTTGGATTTCAATGCACCATCTTCGACTAGCCAGATATAAAGAATTTAATGAACCAAATAGAATCGCAATGTGGAATTTTAAGTCTTTTGCACCGACTAGTTGTCGACTGGGAGAGAATACAACCAAAATTTGGTTGGATACTTGGTTCCAGGCACTAAAAATTAACTCTGCTAGATTGATGGTACCACAAAATATCCAAAGATGTCTACCACCAACCGCACACATTCAGCTTGCTTTGAACCATACATCAGTCAGGCTTCTGCAAGGGGCTAGAGGAAATGCTAAAGCACTCGAATTATACCCTTCAGTCGAGGAAATATTCACTGAACTTAGTTGAGAGTCTAATACTAAGTTATACATACCACCGACAGCAAATAAAGTTTACCAACCCATAGTCGAACCTCTGACAGGTCCAGAAAAAGAAGAGGATTATGAAGTTCGACTTCATATTAGCACTTTTACTCTTGATCAGAACAACACTGGTGACATCCACCCATTAGGGTTCGCCATAACAAATACACAACATCTCGAGGAGGAAGCAGAACCGATAAATGAAAGTACCCAATATGATACCTTTCTTCCTGAGTATGCAATGACAAAAGAAAATATCCATTGGATAGTTGATGAGCTTATAAAGCTCAACAGAAAAGGAAGAGTGCGACGTGAGGAAAGGGGAAGTGTAAGATCATACTCCAAGAACTGACAGAAGATGATAACTTGGAGTTGTATGATAGTGCAACATAGATTCTGGAGGATGCTACAAAGAACAAGATACCATTCGATGAATAGCTCTGCAAGTTCATCACAGAAGAGGAGAAGCAAGCACAGTTAAGATAAAAGAAAGCAAGAATTATTAATCCACCTTCTGTTGATCCAGTCGACCTCACTCACACCCCACCACCTCCATCACCGACCCAAATTGTCAAAGAAGTCCCACCGACTTCTGCATCAACTACATCAACCACCATCATGAATCCATATTTACAATCATTGTCCGCACCACTCTGTGCCCAAATCTAGACAGATAACGAACTACATGAGTTCATAAACCAACTACCATCCATATTTTCTGATGTTACGTAAATGGATATAAAGAATCTGGTTATAGCCACAAATTCCCCACAAAATACTTTAGTCGTACCATTAAATCCCAACCATCCGCAATCTTCCATTCCAGGAACACAAGTTGTTGGGCATATCAATACCATTCTGCAAAGAAACCTTGATAAAACTAGCGATATAGTGGCAGAACAAATTTCATCATTCATTCCACAACCCATCAAAAACCCACCACTTTTTAACCCTATCGACGAAATATCCGAACCTACCATTTTTTAGGAACTTGTCGAACTTATCAACCGAGTCAAGCCAACTAAAATTAGCGAAGAAATGGTTGAAACTGTCGACTCTTCCGAGGCTGAAAAAATAGTCGAAACAACTAAAACTGTCAATAACCCCTTACCGACAGATTATATCCCTACTTCATTACCATCGACTTCTGAGCAACCACCACCCCTCCCTTCACCTACACCACCTCTACAATCATCACCTATCAATCCTCCACCTGGAACCCATCCAATGAACCCTATTTTACCTATTACACCTACAAAGAAAACACATGTTACACCTCTATCGACAGAAGAGACAGACAAACAAACTAGAGAGCAGGAGCAGAGGAGAAGAAAAGAAAGAAAAGAAAACAAGAAGCAAGAGAAAGAGAAATAATGACAACTACAACAGGCTCAACAACAAACACATTCAGTGATCCATCTAGTTCAACTGGGTTCGAAAACGACAATCAACACATAAAAGGACAGAGAAGAAGAGCTAGACTTGTTGGTAGATGCAATAAATAAAGAATCCAAAATTAGGAGAGAGAAAAATAAAGAGTAATTAAAGAAAATAAAGACAGAGTAGACAGAATTTCTAACCAAGTGTGAAAATTTAACAAAGCAATTCATCACAATCCCAGAAGGGGTCAACACAGATAAACTGCTTGATAAATCATACCAATTGTTTGAAAGTGTCGTGTCGAATATTCAACAGTAGTTTTAGGAAATACGACAGGAGTAGGAATAAGAAACTAGTGTTCTTCTGAGAAATCAGTATACAACGTTCTAGGTATCCTACAACTTATTGGAGCAATATATTACAAAATCCATTGTAAAAGAGGAGGTCTTGAGAAGCTGGTACACACATTATGGCCAAGTGTTTGAACAGATGCAAAATACTCATGAACTCTAGTTCACTGCAGAACCGTCAAGCAAGCACTGAAGCAATGGCGCAAGCAATTCAGGATCAGCTCATGTTGGAAATGACAAAATTAGAAAAACTAAAAAAGCAAGAGCATCAATGGATTAGCCAGGACAGACCACACCTCATCAGCCTCGACAATATCAGACCACAAATGCAAATATTACTTGCCGCTACTGAAGAAAAGACACAAATTTTGGGAATCGGAATGATCAATATTCTTAGCATAAACATGCATCAAAAGATAGAGAACTTGTCAAATCTCACCACTTTGACCATAGACATTTAGAAAGCACTTTGCACTTCGAAATAATTCCAACACCAATTATCAATTATCGCAGAGGATATTGTGGAAGTATGCATATAGCAGCAACCGTCTATCAGGAATCATAGTCAATAGAGAGTAACAAAACAATAGAGCTACTCAAGACAAAATATTGTCATCTCCTCGTTTCTTCGGGACGAAGAAACATTTTGTGTTGGGGGAGATGTTGGAGGAGCTAGTCGACCAAGCCGACTTGACTCTCTACTCGACTAATTGTAGATTAGTTCGACCTCATAAGTCATTTTGGTTGGTTGAACCGAGATGTAGTTTTTGTAACTATTTTTTAATCATATATATAGGCTATATAGCTAGATAGATACTCGGTTCGGTTTATTGTATGAACCCACATGTTTTCTTGAGTAATATAATTTGTTATCCTGTCTACCATTCTTGTCTCTTGTTTTTTTATTGTTATATGATTCTTTATCTGTATCATTGGTAACCTTGCAATCTGATTGATTACAACAATGACGAATAATGCCAATTTAAAGAGGTTGCATAGTTCTTCCTTAGCCTTCAACGAGAAAATTATGTAGTAACAATACTAATATTGCACTATATGCAACATTCATAATGCTAGTATGTCCAAGGGAAAAATACAATTGAATCATAATACCTCGGCATCAATTCCACCTTAATTGGTGATTGTGGCGATGTTGACTATTGATCTAAGAAGTAGTTACAAATATATTATTCATAAATAACAAATCACAACTTTTAATGGGCTAGATGTCGTCATCTTATTGAACTTGGGATGGAAAAGTACATGAATATGGAAGTTCAGACGGTATCTTTGGTATCATATTTGTCTTTCTAATGAATATTAGATACCATAGTGTATCTATGGGGATTCCATTTTGCAGCAGAAAAAAACCCACCCATCACGCAAATGGGATCGCCTCATCCAACTGCCTATGGATAGATTTCCATCGTTGGCATGTGATTGTTCCATGATTTCTCCTATCATACCCCAATTTGCATGTAGAATGGCCCAAATCAGCAGTGGTTGAGATGCTCAATCAATCCGGATCATTCCCCACGGGGGTCATCCTATCATGCAAATTTATCAATATGAATGACCCAGTTTCTCTATTGAAAGGTGTGTAATCTAATCTTAGTCGTTTGCAAGAGGCCCCCCTTATATATTACTATGCAATTTTGTCGCCATGAACAACCCATATATTATGTTGGAAGATGTGTGATCTAATATATTCTGATGGAACTTTATTTCCATAAACAACTCAAATGCCTTGCTAAAAGGTGCATCAATTTATCTCAATCGTTCATGAAGTCACACCATCTTAGGAGTTGCTTGAATTATTGTGGGAATAAAAAGGGAACAGAAAAGTGATCCAACTGATTTTGACGTTATATGAAACCATTGTTATCCATATCCATACCACAATTGGAGTAAATAAAGGGTGTCCACTATCTCCCACTCTTTGGATTATATAAGGATGATTTGGAGGACTGTATTTATAAACAATACGAATACTAATAATATATTTTTTAAGGTCACAACCTAATCAAACACCAAATTGGTGTATAAGATCCCCCCTCCATACAACAATTTCACTGTTAAAGTCTACAAAGGTATACATTCCCTACCCCCTTTCAAATTTGAACCCATGACCTCCTAAGAGGAAACAGATGTTCTTGATTATTAGGAATGTGGCACAAGTTGTATAGTGGGTGAGGAGCATAGAGGATTTCATTGTCTTTGAAATCTACATTTCCATATCTTCATATTATATATAAATACTTTGGAATAATTTGTTTATAAAATATTGGAGAGAATAAGGGGTTGCATTCTCTTTGGAATATGTTTTCCATCTCTTTGGATTATATATTAGTGATTTGAAAGATTTTATTTATAAAACATTGGGGACCAAACAGAGGTTACATTCAATTTGAAATATGCATTGTTACCTTACTATTTTCATATGATATTGTTTTATTATCTTTCCTTGTTGCAATGCTTCAATAACAAATTATGTGCTTAATTCTTTCTATGGTAAGGATACACTACAATTCGATCTTGAAAAGATGAAGATCATAACATTCCTATTAGAATTAATGTGCCATTAATCTTCAAGTAATGAGTGCCATTAGATTTTAATTATTGATGCAGTGAAAAGGAATGAATAATACCCACTGAACAAAACAAATCTCACATGAAACATATAAGAATTGCTCAGTTAATTATAGTATAAACTTCATTACACCTCGACAATATACAATGGTAATACATAAAGGATAATTCGAATAATGAGAGATGAATTTGAATCTACCAACTCAATCTGGCTGCATAGCTAACTAGAAGTGTTTAAATCACTATCGGAGTTCAACTAGCTAGCTCCAGATGCCTAATCCAGTCTCTCAATTAGTTACAATCAATTAAACCAGTCTAATTGTAGTGGTAGGTGAGAACTAGTGCCTTCCCAAATGCAACCATGCAAAACTGGTGCTAACTGAACTGGAGGATATCTAACTAAATGTAACTAAAGCATAACTAAGCTTTACTAGTTACCAACTACCAACAACTGAAGGAGGTTAGCGTCGACACTCCTAGTGGCTTCTAAAATGTAGGGATTGATCTAGGAGGCACCTAAAATGATGCATGCAATTGCAGTTAGTTCCAGTTAGCCTCTATTAGTGTTCCCCACACTCTAGTGACCAGTACATGTGGCACCATTAGGCCAAGTGGACCCAATGGTACTAGTGGACCCAATAATAACTAAATGACTCCTAAGTTAGGAAAATATAATTTAATAGACAGTTTGGACAAGGGAGGATTATAAATCCTAACAATTCCAACATGTTTAATAACGAATCTCACATAAATACTTTGATGTAAAAAGGGAAATAGGTTGAAGTCGTGTTATATTATACTTAATTGGGCATGATATTCTCTTAGTCATCCTTTCGCTTGGTTCCAATGACAAAAGAAAGAGACATTAGAAAAGGGTGCTAAACATTAATGTCCTTAGCGAAATAATGCTTTTATTACCAATTCTATGTTAGGATTATTGTAATCCTTCCTTGTCCACCACAGTCTATTATGTTAGTTTACTAGCTTAGGATGTCATTATCACTTTCATTAGTGTATGGAGATATTATCTAGGGCCCGTTAGCCACTTGATGCACCCTTATGCATCAATCTAGGAGATCTAGAGACCAATCCCTATATTTTAGGAGACCACTCCGAGTCACAAGACTTTCATCATCAGTTCAACCTAGTCAGTTTTGAATTGTGCTCCGATGGGCCACATTCAAGCATTTTTAGTTATCCTAGTGCCTCTTTTGCATGATTTAAGGAGATGGGTTCCTTTGCTCACCTACCTTTGTCAATTAACCGACTGACATCTTTTTCAGTTTTACAGAGTTGCACTAGTGAGTCTTCAGTGGTGATTATCCCTAGGTTAGTCATGTCTGGAGTCATTCTGGAGTCAGGGATTCAAATCACTCCTAGAGGATTCGAATCTCCTCCTTTGTATCATGGATGTATTTCATACAGTTTAATTAATATTCTGTCAAATTATTGTTGCAAAGTTTATCTCTCTTGTCTAATTAATTTCACTGTGAATGTTTATGGATTTTTCACTATATTAAATCAACCTCTTTCATTCTTCTCTCACTATGAGGTTCAATCTATCTTAAATATCATGTGTAATTGATAATTTGACATTCTATGGCATTACAACCAAGATTCATCTCTTCCATAATTTGGTTATAATCATCCATTTCTTTATGGATGTGCAGACTAGGGCCTGTACTTGCATTAGAGAGGTGATAGTTGTATCGAGATGTCTCTTATCACTATGTTATTAAAGCACATACATGCTAAGAAAACAAATCCTCCACCAATCATCCTAGCCGAATTTAGGATATGTCGATTATTAACCTCAATAATCATCCATATTTGAAACCTGCTACATAGGATTCAAGGTATGGAAAACTATCATTAAAGTCAAAATATGTATATGTTTTCAACATCCCAATCCTCTATAAAATTCACTAGATAAGGAAAAATATTGTTGGCATAATAGGTTAACTACTATTCCCCAATATGGGGGTATCGACATAGTGAGATGCTCCCCTCATCTCACCTAGTGTGAAAGTAAGCACATGGCATACATGAAGACAACATGCATAAATTTGAGGGAGCATTTATCATTAAATATACTCAATTGGTTTTAGTTTTATCTCCACCTTCATGATTGTTGAATGCATACCAATGATATCATAAGTGAATATTGTCATGTTGCATATGAGTCCCCATAGCACAACTCTGTGTTTGTTCTCATGTACTTCAAATGGACTTAGAGAACCACATTCCACAAGAGAAACATATTTGTAAATGTTATCCTCATGAGCATGAACCCAAGGAGTATTTAATATTCATATGCTCTCTTTATTATGAAATTCGTGGATGATATCATTTTATTCATGTTGATTGTACAACATCAAGAGTCATTCTCCAAACTTGTGAGTAATATCAAGTCAGACTTGTGAGTCATATAAATTCCTATGTATCCTCATATGATTGAGGTGGTGATGTTGTATTATAAATCTTGTGAGTAATATCAAGTTGAGTCTTGTTAATAATATCAAGACTAGACTTGTGAGTAATATCAAGTCAAGTATTCTCATAGAAGGTACCCTATGAGAATGGATCTCCAATTGTGGAGATTATCTTGTGTCGTATCAATATTGAATTCTTCTGTTGTATCAAGACTGTGGACCTCCATTTGTTGAGGTGGTTATAATATGTGATATATTGCTAGTCATGGTCACTAAGTGCTATAAGTCTCCTTTAGGGCTTAGCTATCCCTAGATTGAATTACTTTAGCATATGACTATATGGCTCGGGGTAATATATATGATCATGAATATGGAATCATTCTTCTAAGCATGATATGATAAAATGGATAAATAATAAATACATATATGGACCATGCACTAATTAATTAATGATAATGAGATAAAGCATAGAGAAAGAGAATTTGAATTTCCCATGCAAATGTTTAAGTGAACTCAAGTTATAAAGCTTTAGTTAAATATGAATGCCTCAATCTATGCCTCAGTCAAAGAATTATTTGAACTATTAATTAATGTAAATAGTTAAGTAAAGAAGAGCTCAATGTTCATCAATCAGCATGCATCAGTTAACTAAAGATATCCATGCAAAGATTAATAATAGAAACTGTGCATGGTTGACACTAAGTGTGAAAGCACCAAAGATATTCAGTTAATATCCTAAATTTATGGTCATGCATTCAGTTGAAGTTTGAGTTCAGTTCAGTTAGTTCACAACTAGTTCAGTTAATTCACTTTCAGTTCAAGTCAGTTAACATCCATTTCAGTCAATTCACATTCATTTCAAGTAAGTTAACATTAAATCCAACTAAATCAACATTCAGTTCAAGTCAATTAACATTTAGTTCAAGTAAGTTAACATTTAGTTCAATTCAGTTAACATTCTGTTCAAGTCAGTTAACATTGAGTTCAAGTCATTTCACTTTCAGTTCAAGATAATGAACATTCAATTAAAGCTAATTGAGGAAAGGAAGGGTGCCAATGTTTGTGTGGAGGGAGTTCTAGTTAGATCCTCATAGTGAATGCACTATGTGGTGCTCTTAGTGTGTTCATTGAGCTTCCTATGCACTACCTTCTGCATGCTAGGATTTTTGGCTTGTTATTAATATGTTAGGAATATGGCAAGTTCAATACAGTTGCATACAGTTGTTTTTGTAGGGTTACATTGGATCTCTCTTCTCTACTACTGTGGTGATATCTCTTATCGAGCAATCTGCTTATGTGTTGTAAACCATTTTTTGCAAATCTATCTATCATACTCAAATAATTGTTGGGTTTTCATCCTCTGTGTTTAGAGGGGTTTCCTAGGGTATATCTTGTCTCTCATGGTTGATTGATTTATATGGCCAATTTATATGTCTGATTTATGAAGATGATTTATGTGGTTGATATATTTCTGATATTTACACGTGGTTGATATATTTATGATATTCACATGTGGATTATATATTCATATGTAGTTGATTTATGAGATACATATGTGTTGAAATTGATTGATAAAATTTTTAAAGTTCAAGCTTCTTCGATTTTGCTCAAACATCAACAATTCAAAGGTTTGCAAGGTTCCTTGGTGACTGTAATATTATATGAAGAAACCAAATTTTTGGCTTTATTTATTTGAGAGTTGTTCCAATATTAGTGAAAACTCTCAATAATTCCAAGCCAATCCAAATTACAAATTCCAATATCATCACTTCATACTCTCAAAATTTGGATAGAGCACATACAAGAGGTTTTGTGATCAAGTTGCATTTAGGAGATCAATTAAGCAACATAGACTTCAACTACGACTAAAAGAGATCAACACAAAATTTATCACCAATTTCTTTCAACATTAAATACATATAAGTGATTAGATGACATAGTGTTTCTAACCTTCAATCCCCCATTCTCATGATGTTTCCCATGCTTTTCATTTCTTGAGTTTTCTAAGCTTCAAAACTCACCTCTCTTATTTATTATTGTGATTTTGTTAGGGATGCACTAAGAATTCCCTTTTTGTCTGTGAAATAACATACTAATGCATATATCTATCAATGTCTTTGTTACAGCTGATTTTACCACACATGGTTGATCACACTTTTATGGCATCCCCTGTCCCTCTGCAGACTCTTTGGACCCCATGGACCATTATTGTACCTTTGATGTTTCCAAGATCATCCCTAAAAACACCTATTATTTGTTGTACATGACTTTTAATCCATTTCTCGCATATATACGCGGATATTACCCTTAAACCCATGTACAACGGGATGTGTGCATAAGTCCAAATATTTTTGGAGTTTTCCTTGATGTGGATCTGAGTCACTTGTTTCTTGGCCTTCCATCTACCTCAACATCGCTCAGATTTGCTCTTCAATTCCTCCCCTTTAATGTATCCAAGGGGTTCCTTATATAGTGCTTCAATGGGGTAATGGAAGGTCAAATCCGAGCGATCTCGAGGCATATGGAAGGCCAAGAGACAAGTGACTCGGATCCACATCAAGGAAAACTCCAAAAATATTTGGACTTATGCACACATCCCGATGTATGCGGTTTTAAGGGTAATATCCACTTATATACATGAGAAAGGGATTAAAAGTCACGTACAACAAATAATAGGTGTTTTTAGGGATGATCCTGGAAACATCAAAGGTACAATAATGGTCTATGGGGTCCAAAGAGTCTGCAAAGGGATAGGGAAGGCCATAAAAGTGTGATCAACCATGTGTGGTAAAATCAGCTGTAACAGTCTTAAAATAAATTCTATGACCATAAAATTTCCTCTTATTCTGTGTTATCCAATATTGGTTGTGAGGGTTACTTCATGGTAGCTTATTGCAGTCACCTAAAGAATGGGTACCCATTGAGGTGGGCCACCAGTTATAGAGGTGAAATGATTTACATGTTGAAGCATATATCTTATGTTATATATTACTAACCATGGTCATTCGAGATGGATAAAGCTATTAAGTCTCCCCTATATACTGGTCACCTCTAGAGTGAATTACTTAAGCATATGACTATATGGCCCAAGAGTAATATAATATTATAATAGCATGCGACAATTCTTCTGAGTATAATATGATATGATAGATTATTACTGTTAACAAAGAGACCATGCAGTAAAGATACAAGATAAAGAGATAATGAGAAAAAAGAGAATTCAAAATTTCCCATGCAGATGACTAAGTCAACTTGAGTTATAAAGCTCCAGTTAAATATGTATGCCTCAATCAGTGTTTCAGTTAAAGCATGAATTGAAATATTAATGTATGCAAATCAAAGAAGATCTCAATGTTCATCAATCAACATGATTCAGTTAATAATAGTTCACTAAATGTTAAGGAATAATGGACTAGTTAACTAAACTATTTATACTTTAGTTAAACTAAAAGACGACACTTCAGTTATAAAGTGTTTTGCATGATGACACTTGAGTTAAAGTATTATGATAGTTACGTTAGCCTGTTAACTAAGTGATCAACATTCAATTAAATATTAAGTTCACTTCAATGTCAGTTAAAGCCTCAGCTAATGTCCATGATGGATGATATGGCACATTAGTTGTGCATGATGAAGGTTTTAATGTAAGGATTGATTATTCCAAGAGGGAAATTTGAAATTGTAATGAATGGGTGCATAATTCTCATGCAACGATTTCCCTATCTTAAATGATAGTAGCTTTGGCTCGTTATATATGTGTTGGGTACATGGACAGTTCATTACAATTGATATAGTTGTTCTATGTTTTATATTGCTCTGTGTTCTCTCTTATCGAGACATTTGTTATTGTGTAAAATCCATTCTCTACAAATCTATCTATTATACTCTGAAGAATTTTTGGGGTTTTTCATCCTCTTTTTTTTAAAGGATTTTCGTAGGTTACATCTTGTGTTGTAGATGAATGATTTTGTGTGATTGAATGTTCCATTGATTCATATATTTAGTGTCTGATTGATAAAAGTTTTAAAGTTCAAAGATATTAATATTTGCTCAAAACATCAACATGGTATCAAAAATCAGTGCGTGAAGGAGTTGGGTTTGTTCAAAGAAACTAGAATCCTGTGTGATCCTGAGGAGTTGAGCAAAGTTCAAGAGTCATGACATCGATCTCCATCCAATCGAAAGAACGTCTTGAGGATACTTCCAATTTAAACATGTGGAAGGAAAGGGTGCTGAACATATTGGAGGAACACGATTGGGATACTTTGGTATCCACTGTGGTAAAGGATCCTACCACCGATGTAGGGGTGAATCTAGAGAAATTCTATGAGTACCAAGGAAGGAAATATTTCCCTCACCGAAAGAATGAAGAAAGGGAGGAAACCATTCGCTCCAAATAAGTTCCTTCATTCAAAGAAGGAGTTCAATAAATATTTTGACAAGTCAAAGCCTGAGTTCTATTATTATCAAAAGAAGAGCCATTATGCAAGAGAATGCCATAAAAATAAGAAGAATAAAGAAAGGTTTCATGCACCTACTATAGTAGAAGAAGATGAACCTACTCAGAAGTATATGGAAAATAGTAGAAGAAGATGAACCTATGGAAAATAGTAAAACTCATGAAGTATATGTTATGATTAATTAAAGAAGAATCTAGGGTTGCATAAAATTACATGAGATTAAGAATGGGGTTTTGATAAAACATTGGTTAATATATATACATAACTGTGTGAATCATTGCTAGTGCATTGAAGTATTCATAAGAATGAATTTCATGGTCATGCAATGTTTCTAACAGTTAGAATAAATTTGACTTGTAGGGGAAAATCATATGCCCTGGCCTACAAGAAGATAATAGCATGCATTAAATATTGAGTCATTCCAATAGTAGATCTTGAAAGAGAACATGATGCTATGAAGTGGGAAGCTTCTAGGAGCAGATCAAGAGGTTCCTATGTTTCTATAGGAAGAATCCTTCATCAATATATATACATAATAGAAGCCCAAATATGGATGAGAAGTCTTTTGAATATATTCATGTATAAGAGAGCATGAGACTCCTTGTTGGAGGACCCACACTATGATTCTAACATCCTTATGGTGAGAGGGAGAAGCTAGATTAGCTAGCTTCTGAAGAACCAATAAAAATTGGTTGATGTACCTCCTGCTAAAAGGAGACTCAGATTGTGCTCATATTTAAGAAGTAAGCAAATCATAGTATTTAATAATCTTGGTATGATTATTGGGAATAAAGGTGTGGCAGTCACCAGATAATATTTTCTTCAGTTAAGGAAAATACTCAGTAGAGTTCCTGAAGAGGTTTAGGATGACGAAATATAAGTCCATGACGACATATATGAAGATGAATCTTATTCTTATTTAGATATGGAATATCTCAAAGATAGTTGAGATATACTTGATTAGCACCAAGACTAGAAGTATGTTTTGCAGTCAGTACATAGGCATGTACAACAAAGCATGTGTTGAGGTACCGACTTGGTACGAGTGAATGTGGACTCAGATATGCCTCAGATAGTGAAACAAAGTTTCAAGGATATATGGACTCTGACTAATACAGTGATTGAGAAATATCACATCAAAAATGTTCCTCCAGATAGAGCATATTGTAAAGCAGTAAAGCTTCAAGAGGTTCCTAGTAAGTTATATCTGATACATGTTGAAGAAAGGAGCAGTAAAACTCCAATACATATCTGCAAATGAGCAATACAAGGAAAACATTCACTCATGGATCCTGAGTCATATGGCTAGTGGTGAATGGCCCAGGTACAACCTCTATTAAGATAACCGTGCTGGAAGATCAAGAGTGAGTCATATATCTTCATTAGACAAAAGTGCGCATATATCTTGTGAGTATCATAAGTGAGTCATATCTTTTGTAAGTCAATAGTGAGTCATATCTCTTGAGTGGGAAATAGTGAGTTATATCTCTTGTAAGTGATAGAAGTGAGTCGCGTCTTCTATAAGTAAGCAGTGAGTTATATCTCTTGTGGTGATTACTACATAGTAAGAGTTTGAGATCTAGTAAGTCATATTCAAAGTCTTGTCGATATGCAAATGCAATAGATATCCGAGATGGATTACAGACATTCTCACCAAGTTGAAGAATAAAGTCCCCACCATCATTAGAAGAAGAAGAAGAGTATTGACTGGCATCAACAGATAAAGTCCCCGCCATCTAGTCATATGGGATATGACTAAGGAATTCTCCCCGTCGGTAAGTGATGAAATTATGCATGGCTTAGACACTGGTTAATCTATACAGTTGTATATGGCTCGTCCTAGCTATGTAATGGCACTTGGCTCTATTAAAGTCACGCAACAAATAAACCACTATGTTGCACATATCTATGATAAGTCAGCGTATATGAATCATATAGCTAGGGGTTGTAGTATCTATGTGGAGAGAATCCACATGAGTAGATAGATAGTTAAGGTCTCAGAGACTAGCAAATACTCGAGAAGAGTTGCAGTCAAGACTATTGGGGAGCATTCAAACCTCTTGGAGAGGTTAAATAGCCACATAGTTGGTTAGTGCGGTATTGTGGTATAAAGAAAAGAATATGAAATCACTATGAAAATGGTATAGCCTTGGAGAACATCATAGATAATGGAATTCTCACAAAGAACTTCTCTAGATAGTAGAAGATTCTAGTATTCAACAAAGCAAAGAGAATGTGTTGAAGATTGAAAGGAAAAATGAGACTTTCCTTCTGAAAGAATATTGCACATTTAATATATTGTAAAAGTTTGTTACGATGGATTGTGAATTCATGGTTTCTAGATTAGGGAAAATACATTTTGTATCGGATCTAGTAGATGCTACCATGAATAAGTATCTTATTGGTCTCTCAATGTGTAGTAGACCTGTTGAATTTTATGCTTATTTCTAAGCATATGTTTAGGTACCTTTGAGGTGCATTTGTGGCTAAGTAATACAAAAGAAAAACTGTATTGTGGATAGTACTACCTGCCAAAAATCATAATAGCATGGGAAGCTACTTGCTAGGTTAAAAGATTGAGTCTATAACTTTCTAAGAACCCTATTTGTTTTGCAATAAAACACATTGAGATGAAGTTTCACTTCATCAGAGACATGGTCCAGTAAGGTAAGACAATACATTGCTACTGAAGAGTATATTGCAAGAATGCAGATGTGTTAACAAATCCTCCATCTGTGACAAAGTATAGGTTATTCCAAGACAATCTTGGGATGGAAGAGAATTCCTTCCTCGCTGAGGGGGAGTGTTAAATGTACATCATCGAGAGTCATTCTCTAAGCCAAATATTGTGCAACCAAGATTAGGATTCATGTGTGTTGAGGTAGAGAGACTGAGTTGGACTTAGTAACTTAGAGGAGATCCATTAGGGTGAACCTAAGGATGACTGAAAGTCTTGTGAGTAATATCAAAGCTAGAGACTTGTGAGTAATATCAAGTCCCATATCCTCATATGATTGAGGTGATGACGCTATAACGTCTTGTGAGTAATATCAAGGTTGTAGACTTGTCGGTAATATCAAGTCAGAATTGTGGGTAATATCAAGTCAATGATTCTCATGGAAGGTACCCTATGAGGTGGACCTCTAGTTATAGAGGTGGGCTTGTGAGTGATATCAAGTCACGATTCTCATGCAGTCACCCAGAGAGTGGGTACCCATTGAGGTGGGCCTCCAATTATAGAGGTGAAATGCTTTACATGTTGAATCATAGATGTTATGTGATATATTACTAACCATGGTCATTCGAGATGGTAAAAGCTATTAAGTCTCCTCTAGATGGTCCAAGAGTAATATAATATTATCGTAGCATGTGACAATTATTCTGCATATAATATGATATGATAGATGATTAATGTTAACACATAGACCATGCAGTAAAGATAAAAGATAAGGAGATAAAGCAATAAAGAGACAATGATAAAAATAGAATTCAAAATTTCCCATGAAGATGACTAGATGAACTCGAGTTATAAAGCTTCCATTATAAATTTCCAGTTAAATATGTATGCCTCAATCGATGCTTCAGTTAAAGCATCAGTTGAAATATTAATGTATGCAATCAAAGAAGAGCTCAGTGTTCATCAATCATCATGATTCAATGTGTTTTACATGATGACACTTGAGTTAAAGCACAATGATAGTTATGCTAGCATGTTTTTTTTTTTTTACTAAAAAGGTTATAGGGCCTTTAAATTGATTTCCTGGCTAATCAGCTGCCAGTAGCTTTACATTCAGAGATTCTAACTCAAGTTAGACAAAGGATCCAGAGTTACAGGCATAGGCTGCTTAACTGCTCCTTTTACCAACTGACTGGAATTTTCTGAGAAGGCATAGTATTCCAAAAGAACTTGATCACCACTAGAAAAGCTTATACTGCCAAACAGTGAGGAGGAAATCAGTGATCTGTTAGTGGAGATTTTCCTTGATAATGCCTGGAGTTGTCTAAATGATCTGCACCTTTCTCTCCCCTGCACAAGGTCTGAAGACTTACCATCGAGGCCAAAAGCACAATGAGAATGCTTTTGCTCCCTTTATCAACTTTCTGGCATATTCAAAAGAACTTAAGCGAATCAATCTAATAATGAAATGCTGATACATCCAACCAAAAATGCTGAAACAACTCAGTGATATAAAATTGGAGTATTTCCTAGACAATTAAAGAGGCGAGCCATTGAGCTGGATCTGCAACAATCTGCATCTTTCCCTCTCCCTTGCACTAATTCTGAAGACTGCACATCGAAATTCTTAAAATCCAGGCCAATCACGATGAGAGAACACTTCCTATAGCATGCTCAAGCATTAAATTTCTTCATATTCTTGGATTGGATCCCATCGTATACCTCCAAGCTTCCTTGCTGGGCTCACTGAAAGATATCGATGGACTCATAGATTCCATGATAAGCATAAAGGCCTCCATAATGAGACATTCTATGGCTGGAAAAATTAACCAAAATTGACCAAAAAATAAAAAGAACAACCCTACAACTTTTTCGTATAGAATCACAAAATGCAGCCATATTGCCTTGCTCTGTTCAAGGTTTGTCCTCACCATGGACTTACTACTCGAAGCCTTAGTCTGCAGGCTGACCAAAGGCTGAACTCAAGGTGGTTGTTCTCCTTTTCCTGAGAGGAGCTAAGAGACCTCTCTCCTCTGTCTCTAGGGAATGGGAAAGTACTGTTCAATTCCATTTACCAGAAGGACTCCCTTTCTTAAGGAGGCTCCCCTGTTAGCTTCATGATCTGCGTTTTGATTTAGATTCCGTAGGACATGATAGAACAGAACCTCTTCGAAATCTTTCAGCTGAGTAGTGATTTTCCAGTGGTAGTGGGATAAGTCCATACTTTTAGGGGCCTTCATCATCTTAAGAGCCTGAATGTTGATACAGGAATCACTAATGATGATCAGCTTCTTAATGGAAAGGCTTCTGGCTTGGTTCAGCCCTTGCCAAATGGCAAGAATTTCAACGATATTATTAGTTTTTTTACCCAGCCCCCAAGCGAAATTTAAAACAATTTTCCCAGTTTGGTCTAACAGGACTCCTCCACTTCCCGCATGCCCGGGATTCCCTTTCGAGGCCCCATCCATGTGCAGAATATGCTCATTCAGCGAATCTCTCCATTTAATAAATTCTTGCTCCTCTAACCTGATTTCCCAGGTAGAGAAGTGCTTGGGAATGATCTTGGTTCTGGTGAGAAGGGAAGGGTCAAGCCCTTGGAACCAGCTGTACTCTTCTCTGTCAGGAGTATCTTCGTTGGTGAGATTTGCATTTGAGGCTACCAACTCTCCTAACAGCGCCTTAACTTTGCTTGCCACTTGGGCCGGTGTACCAGCCAAGCCCCTGAAAATTCTGTTGTTGCGCTCTAGCCAGAGCTTCCAGCAAAGAATTTTTGGAGTCCACATCCAACAATGCTTTATCAACTTCATCCTGGAGAAGGAAAAGGGGGCAAGGTCAGCCGATGAGTCAAACAGGAAGGAGATGGAGGGAGGGAGATCTAGATTTAGCTGAGCAAAGAGGATATTCCAAAGATCTGAGGCAAAGGAGCACTGGAGGAATAGGTGGGTCGAGGTTTCTTCATGACAGGCGTAGAGGGGGCATCTAGAGGGCCCTTCCCATCCTCTTTTTATAAGAATGTCCCAGGTTAGGATGTTGTTATGCAGGAGGGACCAGTAGAACATATCTATTTTGGGAAGGGAGGGGTGGAGCCAGAGACTTTTCCAAATGGAGGGATCCGGGGCAGCCCAAGGGATGGCTTTTAGGGATGCATACCCAGCTGCAGCAGAGTAACAGCCTGAGGAGGAGCCCTAACCTCTTTTGTCCTTCAGCTTGGAAGAAGTGGGGGAGAGGCCTTGGAGAGCATCTAGGAGGGCACGAGCTTCTAACTCAAGATCAAGAGGGACAACCCCCAAGTCCCACTTGATCCAAGATTCAGCTGGGCCCCAATAAGAAAGGTCCCATAGGGTGAACTTGCTGTTTGAGTGGAGCCATTCTGTGATATTCTCCAGCCCCTCCGAGGAGTTTAGAGGGGTCTGCCCTAGAATGGAGTCTTCCCAGAACTTTATTTTGGAGCCATTTCCCGAGATCCAAGTGAGCTTGGAGGTGAACATATCCAGAGAATTCAGGCAGAGAGAGAGAATAGGAGAACCTTTCCTAGTCCTGGGGGGGCGATCCAGACACCACTCTTTGTGACCTTTGAAGTATTTTGTTCTTAGGGCTTTGGAGCTCCAGGTTGTTTTACCCCTTATCATTTTCTAGAGGATCTTACCACCCATTGCTAGATTCTGAGTAGCCACATCTCTGATTTGCAGCCCTCCTTCCCATTTAGGGGCTTTGACCTTATCCCAGCTAACAAGATGCATTTTCCTTTCATTATTTCTTCCCCCTTCCCAAAGGAATTTTCTCAGTAGGCTGTCAATTTCTTTCACTATTCCTTTCGGGGCTAAGAGGATAGAGGCCTGATATACAGGAAGGGAGGTAAGCACTGAGTTTATAAGGATTATTTTACCTGCTTTGTTTAACCAGGAGACCCCCCACGCCATTAATTTGGCTTTGATTTTGTCTAAAAGAGGTAGCCACAGACTCTTTCTGGCAGCTGCTTTCACTAGTGGAATTCCCAGGTATTTAATGGAGTCCCACTTGGAAGTTCCGTCCATTTCCAACATCCTGGAAATTTCAGTCATTTCAATGGGGGGGCAGTTCCAGCCATAAATTTTGCTTTTTCTCAAACTGATTTCACTGCCTGAGACTTTCGTGTAAACATCCAGTTCTCTCTTGAAGGATCTTGCTGCGCGTAGATTAGCCTGACCCAAGAGGAGGGTGTCGTCGGCAAATTGGGCGTGGTTGATTCTCTTTACTCTGGGAGTGATTTCCAGCCCCATCAAAGATCGTTGCTGAAGGCTCTTGTCCAGCTGAAAGCTAAGGACCGATGCTTGAATGACATAGAGCAAGGGGGACAGTGGGCAGCCCTGCCTAAGTCCCCTAGAGGCATGGAATAAATTTGCCGGTCTCCCATTTATCAAGGGGGCTATCCAGGGTCCCGAGATACAGGCTCTAATCCAGCTTATTAATTGGGGATGAAAGCCCAGATTAAGCATGACAGCAAAGAGGAAATTCAACCGGACTTTATCAAAGGCGTTGGCAAGGTCCAGTTTGACTATCATACCTTTTTCTTTCCTTTGGCAGCTTGAGTGAATTGCCTCTTGGACCAGGATGATGTTGTCCTAAATTTGTCTGTCCTGAATGAAGCCCCCCTGGTTCTCCGGAATGATCCTGGGGAGGACTTTTTTAAGTCTGTTTGCTATCACTTTTGTGATGATTTTGTACCCCGTGTTGCAGAGCAAGATAGGGCGGAATCTGGAGAAGCTTTGGGCACCTTTCTCTTTGGGTATTAACGCTAGAAAAGAGGAGTTCGTACTCCCTCCTATTTTGCTGCAATTATGAGATTTCTTAACCATTTTTATTAGATCCTTCTTGATAATATCCCAGCAGGCTGTGTAGAATCTGGACGAGAAACCGTCGGGCCCAGGCGCTTTGTCTGGGTTCATTCCATGCAGCGCTTTGATTATCTCCTCAGTCTCTATAGGGGCGATCATATTTCTGTTTTCTTCATCAGTGATTAGCGTGGGTATCACGTTAAGGGGGTAGCGATCCAGGCTGGGGGGGACTTCCAGCGCTTCTGTGAAAATATCTTTGAAGAAATTATGGGCTGCGTTCTTAATTTCACCAATTTTATTGAGAGAATGGTCTTGGAATTGAATCTCACGAATGGTATTATAATTCTTTCGAGCTTCTACATGCTTGTGGAAATAAGAGGTATTTTTGTCACCTTCTTTGAGCCAAAGGCAGTGCGACTTGATTCTCCAATACTGCTCTTCTCTTCTCAGCGCGTTATAGAGGGCCTTTTGCAGATCGGCCTCAACATTGATCAGGTCCGGGGTGATCGTAGCATCGTCCATCAGGAGCTGGTGATTACCCAGGTCACGTTGGGCTTTTTTTCTTTCCAGAACAGGGGAGGGTTGGATCTTAGCCCAGGATTTAAGAGCTGCTTTTAGCCTTCTAAGTTTTTCCTCCCAGATGAAGAAAGGAGACCCAGTGACAGATTTTTGCCAAATTTTCGAGACCAGCTCATAGAAGCCGTCCATGGTGACCCAGAGGGGGCTGAAGCGAAATGGGATTGGACCCAATTTTTCTCTCGTGGTCAAAGAAAGTGAAATTGGCTTGTGGTCAGAGGTACAAGCCTGGAGAATTTCAGACGTGGCGAAAAGACCAAGAGTCAGGAAGGACGCATGGACCAGGAATCGATCCAGACGAGCTGCAATGTGCCATGGACCCACCCTTTTATTAGTCCAGGTGAACTTGCCTTTGTTGGGCTTAATGTCCTCCAGATCCCAGCGCAGAATGATGTCTTCAACCCACTCCCGAGCCGGATCTCTTACCGGGGAGCCTCCTTTTTTCTCCGAGAGGGCAAGAGTTACGTTCATATCACGAGCAAGGATTAAATTGTCATGCAGGTTGGTGGACACAAATGTATTCAACGATTCCCAACACTCTTTTTTTTCCGATAGAAGGACCGGGGCATAGATGTTGAAGAGGCTAATCTGATACCCCGAGTCTCTATGCTGAAATTTTGTAAAGAGCCAATGAATGGTACTGAATTCCTCTAGTAGGTCAAGCGTGGTGGAGTTCCAGAAGGTGGCTAGACCTCCTGAGGCTCCTCTTGCGCTGACTGCTCTACCTTCACCTTTTTTCCAAAACTTTTTGCTGGCCTGGATGGATTTTGTCACCTCCATCTTTGTCTCCTGGATCAGAATTATCTCCGGGGAGTTCATTCTAACGAGATCTTTGATTGCTTCTTCCTTAGGCTTGCTTCCCAGCCCTCTGCAATTCCAGGAGACAAACTGCATTAGGATCCGGAGGGGGGGGAGGTGGCTCCTTTCGAAGCCTTACCTTTCTTTGAAGATCTAGTTTCCATCATGTCCGGGATGGTATGCTGGAATCCTGCTGTGACGTCCCTGGAAGATTTCTCCTCCCTTTTTTTTTTCGATCTGGTTTCCTTCCTCTTGGAGCCTTTTCAGGGGTACCTATCGAGCTGCTGGTCTCTGTGGCCCCTTCATCTGACTCTGCTCCAGGATTAGAGCCTGTGGTGGTTTGCTCATCTTCTGATCTCAATGTTTCTTTTGCTGCAGGGGCGCTCTTGTTCGTAGCCAGATTTTCTGCAGGGTGTGTGGATTGGGAAGGTATCTCTATGGTTTCTGTTACCTATTCATTTGATGTAGCTTCGACTTCTTTCAAGGGTTCCTTCAGCGGTCTTGGGTTTGCCTGTGACTGATCTTTCACCTGACTAGATCTAGGATCCTTATTTTTTGGGACTGCTTTGCTTTTTTTTACCTTTTGCCATCCTTCAGCTTCTTCCTTCTCAGGGGTTAGGTTCTTTGGGCAATTCCTATGAAAGTGCCCGTGTTCTTGACAGGATCTGCACTTAAATGGGAGGTGTTCGTAGTCCACTTTCTGATAATGAGTCCATGTGCCTACCGTTAGCTTCACTGCCTCCGGGAGCCCTGCCTCCAGGTCCACTTCAACGCATATCCTGGCACAGTTGTAATTGGTCTTATTGTCTGCCTTATCGACGAATTTCCCTATTCCATTTCCTATTCTTTGCAACGCTTCATAGTTCCAGCAATGAACAGGCAGGTTGGGGAGCCTGACCCATACAGGGACATCCTTGGGTAGATCCACTGTGGGATCGAAATCCGGAGTCCACCGGTTCAAGTACAGCCCCTGGGTGCCGATGAAATATGGGCCGTTTCTGAAAATGAGATCCTTATCCTCCTTATTAATAAATTCGAAGAGAAAGTAGCCGCTGCTCAGGGGGTAGCAGGTGACTCCATTCTTGAGAAGCGGCTTCCAATTTCTTTGAATCCAATCGTTGGTGGTTTTTGCCGAGGGCCAGAGCCCCATGAACTGGCCAACAAGTCCTCTCTCTGACAGAGCAAGAGCAATTTTCACCGAGGTCGTCTCAGGAAAAGCAATTTCAGGGATTTCTTCAAGCTTTTTTATGAATTTCGGAATCGAGAAAGGGGCTTTCCGCTTTCCACCTCTGGCAACCAGTCTCCTGAATGCATCCATCGCTGCTGGCGGAGGGGGAGGGGGGTCCCCATCCCCTGGGGCGGCCATTGCTGGCTGGAACGAACCCTACCTCCAAGCTCGCGCGCGCCCAGGCTTAGCTCACGCAGGGGAGAGCAAAAAATTATATAATCATCATCTAGTTATGCTAGCATGTTAACTAAGTGATCAACATTCAATTAATATTGAGTTCACTCCGATGTCAGTTAAAGCCTCAGTTAATGTCCATGATGGATGCACAGGTATGACGCATTAGTTGTGCATGATGAAGATTTTAATGTAAGGATTTATTGTTCCAAGAGGGAAATTCAAAATTGTAATGCATGGGTGCATAATTCTCATGCAACCATTCGCCCTAGCTTGCATGGAAATAGTTTTGGGTTGTTATTAAAATGTTGGGCACATGGCAAGTTCATTACAGTTGATACTATTGTTCTCTATTCTCTATTGCTTTGTGTTCTCTCTTATCGGACAAACTGCTATTGTGTAAAATCCATTCTATGCAAATATATCTATTAAACTTCGAAGAATTGTTGGGGTTTTTCATCCTCTCTGTTTTGAGGATTTTCCCCAAGGTACATCTTGTGTTGTGGATGAATGATTTTGTGTGATTGAATGTTCCATTGATTCATGTATTCAATATTTGATTGAATAAATTTTTAAAGTTCAAAGATCTTCATATTTGCTCAAAACATCAACACTTATAAGCTCCAACAAACCACGATCCTTATTTTAATGGGGGCAATGGCAAGGGAGTGACATTTTTTTAAGTAATGGCAATCAGTAACTCATCGAGGTTACTTGGGTGAGGCCTACATTCAAAGCTGATGGCTACCACTATAACCCAAGAGTATATCCTACAACTTCCAATCCAAATATACCAATAACTCAGGACTTGGAAAGGGTAAAGACATCCAAAGACACAACCAATATAGGGGTCCCACTCAAGGGAGGCACCTACCCTTCTAGTCTTATTACAACATGCCAATGTCTCATTGGGGATCTAAAACCAGGTGGAGAGAGTGCAAAACTTACCTCCTCACCATTTAAGATGTTAACTCCTCGACAAGGGAGTGACATCTTTTACTAACATAATGATTTATTGGATGTGGGGCAAGTGTACTTGTTTCTTGGTCTTTCCCTCCCGCTTTGTGTGTATGTGTTATCCCACATTCATTGTAAGGGTTCATTCACAACATCGTAGAAGTCCCAATTTACCATAATCATTATACTAATGACAAGGGATTGATTATTCCTATTAACAATATAGCTGGTGATTGCAAGGTGAGTATGCCTACAGAAATAATTAAATAACTTATTTTTCCATTAAAAAAATAGAGCAATCCTCTTGGAATACTTAATAAGTGGAATCTCGAGTAATAATAAATAATCAAATTTAATCACTAGTTATTTAGGTTGACTTTTACTTTTTTTGTTTTACTAGTTGACTATGTATAAAGTTTTCATTCACTTTTCTATATTTCATATAGACCTTGTTTTCCATTAATAAATGGACAAATTCAATTTTTTTTTATAGTAAAACTCACTTCCATTTATTTTCACTAATTTTTAAATTAATTTTTATAAATAATAATTATTTATCATTTTATATTTCATATATACTTAAAAACTAATAAACATAAACATGTAGCCAAACACATCATCATCAACCATGGAGCTTTGACTTCCAACCCAATTTAAAGCTAAAATATATCAAAATTTAAAACCAAAATATATCAAAATTTGGAAAAATGAAAAGATCACAGAGGCACTTAATATAACCCCCAAAAAAATTGGGCTTACAAAACCACTAAAATTTAATAATAATAATAATAATATAATAATAAAATTTAATAAAAGAACGTCATGACATTATAAAAGTTGATTACAAAATACACTTTCATAACTAATATTACTTTATTATTAAGATTTTAATGACATAAAAATATCCCTGTTAAATGACCATTCAAGGAATTACACATCATAAATCATATTTTATTGTAGTTGATAGGAACTTTAATTATGGAGCTTTGACTTTAATAGTTTTGGTCCATTCTTATATGGATTTTTTTAAATAAATAAATAAATTTATTCATTTATTGACTTATTCTACATTGACAACTTCAAAAACTATTTGGCGTAATTATTAAAACATCCCTTGTGACATTACCTTTTAACAAAAATACAAGTAAAAACTAGCATTTTCAAAGATACAAGGTTGCATGGATCACATGGTTTATATTGGGGTTGATGTTCAAACAACTAATGCTCCGCTCATCCAATTTGCTAGTCTCTCAATTTTCTCAAACTTAAACATATTGCAATTTCAAGTGATCCAACGGATACAATGATCAAAGATCGCATCGTGTCCGTCCGTAGTTCGAGGTAAACAAACTTTCTATAATCAACTAGGATAAAACGAAGCTCATGTGAATTTGAAAAAGTTACCTAGTGGGGCAAGCGGCCAGCCTGGCAGTCAAATTAAAGCCAAGACACGGAGGACAGCTAACGAGATACACGGCGGTTACTAACGGTAGTTCGAGGACTTTATTCATCGTTGGACGGAGTGTCGTTATTTAGGAACGGGTGAAAGCCCTAACGTTGACAGTGACAGCGATATACGTATCATCATGACCATGTGCCCCCAAAATACAATACGTACATTTGTACACACATACGGTATTCACATAAAAATAGGCAGCTGGATATTTTCCATCGGTTTTCTTCTTTTCGTCTCTGCTGTTTGCCTTCACGTTCAGGCTTCGAATATTCTTCCGGGCACTGCGTTGCTCGCTCTTTTTCAACATCGCTATCAACGATCTTCCCATGGAGAAAAGGAAATAAATAAATAATTGTGAGATTTGCGGTTTGTGATGGCGTTGGATGCGAGGCGGGGAGAGGGGAAAAGCGTGTGCAAATTCGAAGAACAGAATGCATTGATTGAAGTTTGAACCCGCGACCTGCACTGCGCTTCGGTGTTATGATTATCATAATGATGATGACAACAACAGCAATACCAGATGAGCAAAAGCAGAGGGAACGTGGGACAGCACAGCCATGGCCACTGCCAGGCCAGGCCCAACTGTACGTTTCTAACTTTTAAAGGAGCACGATAAGAAAGCCTCTAGTGTCTCTGTAGCGAGCAGAAGAAGATCGGGAGATTGATCGGGGATTGGAATGGAAAATAATAATAATAGTAGTGTTATTTCTTCTTCTTCTGAAGAAGACGAAGCGTTTGAGAGGCACAGGCACAGTCAAGACTGCGGGAGCTCAAATTTGAGTGCTGACATCAGCGGAGCCGATGGCAGCAGCAGCTCTGGGTCACTGAGCTTGAGCTATAGCCGCGGAGAGACGCCGTGTTATAATGGAGTTGCAAGAGGAGAGTGCGTTGCGAGCACCTCAGATGGATCGTCACCCTTGGGATGGCCCCTGCAAAGGTCACCCACCTGTAATTCTCGGGTTTCCAGGTTTCCTTTATTCTCGGCGGGAGGCCGGGACACGGTCGTATGGGAGGACAGAAAGGAGAAGAAGCTCGAGACCGATCTATCCGGTATTCCCGAAGATTTTCCTTCGTTTGGACAAAATGACGATTATTAGTTGAAATTTTCAGCTTTATTTCTTCAAGTGCTGGCTTTCTTTCTTCAAATTTTGGCTTTATGACGAATGTTCAATTTTTTGGCTTCTATTTTAAAATGCTAGCTTTCTTTCTTCAAATTTTGGTTTTATGTTGATTGTTCTTCAAATTTTCGGCCTCTGCTGGTTCTGTTCTTCGTATTTTGGCTTTCTTTCTTCGAATTTCAGCTTTTTTGGTATATACCTGCGGATGATTTGCGCTGATACTTATTTGAAATTTGTTCCTGGTTTTGCGCTTGTTAATGTTTTAGCTCGTACTCTGTGATCTGAAATGCCATTGCTGTTATTATGTAAAAAGGAACACAAGCCTTTTGGATTTTATAATAAATAATGCCTTTTGGCAAGTTCTTTTGTTAAATGAAAATCCTCGAGAATCTGACTTTATTTTGCTTTCGTGCAGAAAACTATAGAGGTCTTACATTAGCATTTCTTTGTTCTTTGTTCGGTCTTGTAGCTTTTCCCCCTTTGTCCTCTCTAATTCTCGCATTTCATAACTGTAATGCGGTCAGTTAAAAGAACTGGGGCTTCTTCAAAATTTGGGCATTCTCCCCTTCCCATTCTCGGTAATTTGTTCTGATCGAGGAAAGACAGGCCTCTGTTGCCGTTATTCTTCATTGTTTTTTGCTTGCATTTCACAGAAGGTTCACTGCTACTTCTCTGTTATGCACTTGAAATCGGCCTTGCTTTGCTTTTAATCTGATATGATATGTTTTTTCATTGAAAATAAAGGCTTCTCTTGAAAATTCATTTTGTTTTCGTTCTCTGGTTGCTTAAGTGGAAGAGCATGAAAGGGCTTTCACAGTAATCCTTCTGCTCTCTGCTCTGTATGCTTTTTGATAAAATATTGTAGCACTTGCATATCTCTAATCTTGATTTAGAATCGTGAATTCTTTCCTTGGTACTCCCTAATTCCTTCATTGGGGGAAGCAAAATAAAAAGATTTAATTTTTAGCCTGTAAAATTGCCTCAAATAATAAATAAAACTGAAAATTAGTCTACTTTTTTGCTACATTGTGTTTAAATTTTATGTGCACAAGTAATGTTTTTCTCTTATACTTTGGAAACCTATAGTTTGCATTATGTAAAAATAAGTTTTAGCAATGAAAAAAATCGTTTGTTCAAATTTGTAATTAATACCATTGCTTTCAATGAAATCAATACATCTTTTGACGGTTAAAATGATTTATTCTTAAAATCTGTCTTCTTTTCTTTGTGCTGTAAGTTGAACATGGAGTGACTCTGACCTTTGATGAAAAAGAAGCGATCCCTCAACATTTCTACTTACATGGAAATTCATAGCTTCATTAGCTTTGAAGTTATTTCATCCTTAGTCTCAATTTTTTTAAATTGCTTGAAAATGGAAAAAGGGGACAACTCCTTTCATGAAAATCTTTTCCTCTGGTTTTTTTCTGGGTTATATAATTTCATCAAAATGGCAAAAAGAATAGCTAATTATTTTTTCTTCTTTGCTGGTTGCCTCCATTTTGTAGAATATAAGGAATTGTATAAAGTTTCGGGTTGAGCATTAGTAACTCTTTTTTGGTGCCTCTATTGCAGAAATTGAAATGATGAAAGAAAGATTTGCAAAGCTGTTACTAGGTGAAGATATGTCTGGTGGTGGAAAAGGTGCCTGTAGCGCACTTGCCATATCCAATGCTATTACAAATCTCTCAGGTATATCTGTCTTTCAAATGCTGAACCTGATGTCTTAAATTTTTAGTCCTCTGGACAAGACTTGAATTACATGAAGAGTTTAGAGGCCATTTTTTTGGCTAATGCACCATAAATAACTTTTACAAATGGAAATTAGCTCTAGAATATATCCCAAGCTATATAGATTTTGTGCCAAATCTTACTAAGGTTTTCAAAATCTCCAAAAACTCCATTTAAGGCTGTTTTTGTGCTAATGCACAGAAACCCTATTTATGCACATGTAAAAATGTGTTGTCAGTCGGATAACAGCAGCCAAAATTTGCCATGCCATCTGATTTTCTTGATAGATTTAATTCTACTGTGTACACTGAAATCAACAGTTGACCTAGAGACTGATTTAGGCATGATTAAATAATGGATAATAAGTGAGAATTCACTTCTAGAAGCATATATTTCACATAAATAAACTACTTGTTCTGTCCTGCATCAAGGGAATAGTCAGTACTACAGTGTCATGCAGTTTTCTATGCTCCTCTTCTGATGTTAACAATTTCTTACCCATTGTATTCTCAATACTTTGATTATTGTAATGAAGTATTTGACCGTAGCTCGCTTGAACATTTGCCTCTAGCATCTAGTATCAATTGAAAATGTTTGTCCTCTGTTTATAATTTTAGGAAGTCTCATTTTATCTCCCTCAAGTAACAAATCTTGAATTGTTTGCAGCTTCTGTTTTTGGGGAGCTTTGGAGGTTGGAACCACTGCCTTCGCAGAAGAAAACAAGGTGGCAGAGAGAAATGGACTGGCTGCTTTCTGTCAGTGATTCCATTGTTGAACTTATCCCCACTTGGCAAGAACTTCCACAAGGTGGAAGTTTAGAGGTATTAGTTTGGCCATTGCCTTTGAAGAATTCAACCCTAGAATCTGTTTCAAGTGTGCAAAATGTGCACCAATGAGTAAATATAATGCTTATTCTTGATGTTAACCAATTCAGGTCATGTTGACCAATTCAGGTCATGGTTAGCAGGCCTCGATCAGATTTATACGTCAATCTTCCAGCCTTGAAGAAATTGGATGCTATGTTGCTGGTATGATTGATCAACATCCATACTAGATGCTTGGTTCATTAAAGTTTGTTGGGCTGTTATGTGTCTCTTGTTAATTTCTTTCCATGTAGCTGTTATTTTGTAAAACATTTTTGGATTTAAGTTTAAACTTTTTTATGAATTCTTTTTTCCTTCATTCCACTTTTTCTCAGCTTAGATCATCCTTTTCCAGGAAACATTGGATAGTTTCAGTGATACAGAATTTTGGTATGTGGATCGGGAAATTTTGTTGGGAGATGTAAATGATGATGGCTATGTTCCTGTCAGGCCACCTTCTCAGCGTCAAGAAGATAAATGGTGGTTGCCTACTCCAAGAGTCCCTTCAAATGGTCTGTCTAATGGTGCAAGGAAGCAGTTACAACATCATCGAGAATGTATCAACCAGATCCTTAAGGCAGCTATGGCAATCAATAATCAAATCTTGTCAGAGATGGAGGTTCCTAGCAGTTATTTAGAATCCCTTCCAAAGGTATACTCTTTTCAAGGCTAATCAAGTATAAAGTTTTATTGTAGATGTCTGGACATCCACTGATCAACTTTTTTTCCCTGTAATCCTTCAGAATGGAAAAGAGAGCCTTGGGGATATCATTTACCGCTACATAACAGCAGAACAGTTTTCCCCGGATTGTCTTCTAGACTGTCTGGACTTGTCATCTGAACATCACACCCTAGACATTGCAAATCGTATAGAAGCTACAATGCATGTGTGGAAACAAAAGCTTCATTCAAAACACACACACAATGGAAAAGTTATCAAACCTGGCTCCAAGTCTTCCTGGGGCAAGATGAAAGATTTAGTAGGAGACGCGGAGAGGAGAGAACTTCTTGCTGATCGAGCAAAAAGTCTTCTACTATCCTTGAAGCAAAGGTTTCCTGGCTTGTCACAGACCGTTTTGGACATGAACAAGATCCAGTACAATAGGGTACCTTCTTTAATCAATCTGCTCCCTTAGAACTGAAGTTTTGCAAGTACAGGATTCTTCATAGTGGCTTTTTGTCATTTGATTGTGGTGTAGAAGTGAACATAATGATATATTAGCCAGATAAAGTTTTGATCTGGAGCAGTAAATATTGTATTTGCATGGGCTACATAGTAAGGCAGGCAGTAAACATGTTTTAATTAAGCATAAGGCATTTGTATGTATATCATCCTTTTAAAAATATATGTTAGCAGTTTGAAGGTTTCTTCAAGTTTTTTACAAATTCTTACCACAATCAGTTTACTTGCAGGATGTAGGCCAATCAATTTTAGAAAGCTATTCAAGGGTGCTAGAGAGTTTGGCATATAACGTTATTGCTCGGATCGATGATCTTATCTTTGTGGATGATACGGTCAGAAAGTCTGTTGCAGAGGAGCATTTCTCTATTATTCCTCCTGTTTCTCGCCGTTCTAATAAAAGAGTTTCTACACCATTTTCACTTCATTTAACCTCCAGCCCTCCATATGCTACTCCATTTGCTACCCCCACGCCACAATCAAGTCCAAGGGGGGCACCTATTTCCCCTTTTATTAGCAGCAGAGCTAGCGATGTCCATGATTTTTTTCCTCAGAACAAAGGCCTACATCAGTTTCCCGGTGGCGAGAAGAAAGTTGGAGATGCCAACATCAACGTCAATGATAATGAGCTTGTAAGCATAAGGAAATCTGTTTTGGCGGAATTAGGCAGGGCCTGGTCATACAAAGAACATCAAGGAAGTAGGAAAGACTTGGTGATGCCACGTAGCCCATAACTGATATAGATTTGGTCATTTGGGGTGGTGTAACGGTGAACTCGACTGCTGTAAAACCATTCTTGAGGCTTATTCTTTTGTGTAGTGGCAAGCAAAAGTATGGACAATGCAGGGTTTCAGGATTGTATACATTTGATGGATCAAATTCCTCTTCTTACAATTGGTGGAGTTTGAGCAAACTGCACATTCTCTTTGACAGGGATTTGATCTTTACTTGTCTGTACATTCAGCTTCCACTAATGTATTTATTGGGCATTCAAATGCCCATAGAATTGCGGCTTACAAGGTCATGCGGCATCATGCTGCAAGTGATTGTCATCCCTATATTCTTTGTATATGTGTTTCGGATTGGGCCGTTTTTTAAGCGAATGCATTAATTGAGAACCTCGTATCTTCCCTCAGGGAATTGGCGGGCATAAATGTTCTGATCACAGTGATATTCTCATCGGCACTCTTTGATCTTCAATATCTGTGCTTCACCATGTTTCTTGCGATCCGCGGGCATAAATGTTCTGATCACAGTGATATTCTCATTAGCACCGCTTCGATTTTCAATATTTCTGATTCCCCGTGTTTCTTGGGATCCGAGTGTGAAATCCTCTTGATTGTCTATACTACACTACATAGTTTAGCTGTGCCCACTGCCCATGTCTAGGGTACCTCTTCGATCCCACACCTGAACGGTGTCTGTGGACTGTACATCCCACAATGGAACCTGGATCCCACACTGTACATCTTTAACATGATAAATGTACGGAATATTAAAATTGACATGATGTGGCTCTCTGTAGTAGAAACTCCCTTCTCTCATTGGGGAGAGTTTCATATGAGAAATAAAAGGGCTTGTAGAAAGATTTCCTATCAGATTCAGGCTTATAGGCTAAAGTAATAAAATAGTATGGATGTTAATGTGTCAAAAATAAAATAGGCTAAAGTAATAAAATAGTATGGATGTTAATGTGTCAAAAATAAAATAGGCTAAAGTAATAAAATAGTATGGATGTTAATGTGTCAAAAATAAAACAGGCTAAAATAATAAAATAGTATGGATGTTAACGTGTCAAAAATAAAATATAGGGTGTACTTCATGCTGTCACTTCACTGGCATAGCAGTGAAATGTGTCAATACACTAGCACAGGTGTCATTTCATTAGAACAGGAGTCAAATATTAATGTAAGGAATAATGATATTATATTTAGGTGCTTTGACACTTTTAAATTATATATAAAAATATCGGAGATAGGTACTTGGTATCTCAAATGTATAGTTGATCATTTCTTTGTACACATGTTTATTATGTCATCGTCGTTATTGACATGATCCTTAGATAGAGTAAGTATATATTTTATAATAAAATCAACGAGTAATTATATTTATTTTATAATAAAATCAATGAACTTGAGAAATAGTAATTAGACATTTGGAAGGTAATCAATAAAATTCAACACATAATAATTATATAAATTAATAAATGGTTTAGTATTTCATTTAAAAATATATATATAAATTGTGGATAAGAAATGCTATCTTAAACAACATATATTAATATTAATAAATGCAAAATTGAAAGTTATATCTTAAAAGTTGAATATGAAATTTGTTTAATTTTATTTTTGGAAAGGGTTTTTAAGAAATGTGATCTTAAACAACATATACTAATAATAAATACAAAATTAAAAGTTATATCTTAAAAAGTTGAATATGAAATTTGTTTAATTTTATTTTTAGAAATGATTTATGAAGATGTTTTTAATTCAACTTTATAATAGATATGATTTAATTTTGAATTAATTATTAATATAATGTTAACTAATTATTTGAATAGTATCTTAATCATGATAACATAGATACAAGTTCTTAAAGAAGAGCCCTTCAAATGTATAGTTTTCAAAGATTCAAAATATTTTCATAAGAACCTTTCTACAAAGATGGGGAGCATTCCAAATGTTGTGAAAGGAGGGCTTTCAAAGCATAATATATGACAAAGAATGCATTGAGTGATTTGCTAAAAATGTTTTTAAGGCAAATTTATCAAAGCAAGAGATGCATTAAGATAAATAATGCCAAACCTTAACAAGAATACTACAATAAAGAAAGCCAAGAGGACCAACCATATGCTAATGTTGTCAAGGAATTAATAAGTTCTCCCATCACCACATGCAACAAGATGGTTTCCCCATCACAAGAGTCCCTTCCAGTGCAAACATGTGTAAAAAGAAGCAACAAGAAATATGTTGATACTATGGTCAATCAATATAAAGAGTGATGAGCATTGTACCATTGTATAATCAATGAAAACATTGGAGAAGATGTCCACAAACAAAAGCTCAAATGTCACTGTAAACAATCATCAAGCCAACCATAATTAGTCTCATAGTGGGCACTGATCTAATTTTCATCTGCACTTAACATTTGATTTGTAAAAAAAACTGGCAATAAGAACGCTGATCCATTAGTGAAGAGCAAGAATGCCTCTTCACTTTGATTAGAATGTTGAGAAGTGGATGGAAAAGAATCTAGTCAGTTTATTGAAATGAGCAGGATCTAGTACCTATGAATTGATAATGGTCTAACAATATATGGTATAGGTTTTGGTCTCATATGGGACACTCATCTAATTTTTCATCTACACTTCTTAACTTTTGATTTGTAAAAAATACTATGACAATAAGAATGTCTACCCTTTAGTGAAGGGCAAGACCGTCTCTTCACTATGATAGGATGGGTAGTGAATGGAAAATAATCTAGTTTTAGTTTATTGAAATGAACAAGATCTACTACCTATGAATTCGTAATGGTATGGTTCTGAATTGAACTTATGCAACTTTGATTTTCATAACAAGTTACTTTTTTTTTTGAAAAAAAATGGTATAAGCATATGGTATAGCCTTTGGTCGCTCCAAATGAATGATAACAAAAGAAACTAGGTAGCTTGCATTTGACAATAAATACCTAACATATCCAAGCCCCATTCTCACTAGCATTATCTCAATCTCAATATGTAATGTTCCCAAATGTTTGCTATGGACCACATTGGCCTAAGTCACTTAGCCACATTCATGATTAATTATCAAAGTGGTGATGGAGGTCTAATATTTGCTAAGTATGATGTCAAGGGTGCTAATAATGTAACATGGAAGAAAATTGGACTTGTGGTCAAAATTACTAATGGAAAATAATCATAACGTTGGAAAGTAAATTATTCCTAAGGTTTTCCTAGCACATAAATGACCAAATTTTCTAACGCAAAAGTTTGTCCACAAGTTGGAAGAAGGTTTGACCATGGTGTGAATGAGGTCATTTGGGTGCCAAGGAGGTCTTATCCCGTGGTTAAATAGTCAAAAGGGCGCCTAGGAGAGTTGTGGACCAAAAGTAGTTGTAATTCCATGAATTTAGTCATTTCCTTAAAATAAAGAGTGCATGTAGACACACCATTATGATAATGGAACTAACTCCCTTTTAATCATTCATGACACATTAAATGAGGGGAGAAGTGGTCAAGGTGGTTAGAGGGTGCATTCATGAAAATAATGGAACAATTATGAATCACTAACTACTCGATGCATGGTTTTGGAATGTTCCATGGTATTTGCCCCTAGGCAAACATGGATGAACTAGTTTTATCCATGGTCTTCTCTAGTGCATGGTTTTGGATCATAGTATTGGGGAAAGTAAAGCTTAAAAGGGGGGCATGGAGCATGAGTAGGGGTAATCTTTTTGATCATTCCATATTGTATTGGATTTTCTTAGGCTTCTCTTTGCTTGCTATGATGTGCTCCTTTGTAACTGAGACTAGTTGGAGTGTTTGCTAGCATTCCAAATAGAGATTGAGAAGGTATTCAACCTTTTTCACTAAGATTCAACATATATTCTGTTGTTCCTGTACCTTTCCATTTCAGTTATTTATGTTGGCATTTTTGCATTAGCCAACATCCAATTTCAGTATGTGTTTGATGTGTTGTAGAATTGTGGCTTTAAAGCAATGTTTTTAATTGAAGGTTTGAGCTCTATGCACCATGGATGTTGTTCTATACAACCTATTGATGTAATTTATGAACGTTCTATACAACCTACTGATGTAATTTATACTTGCATATCAATAAACTTATGATCATAATTCTGTTCCTTCTTCTATCTTCAGAATTTCATTTCTCATATGCTCAACACATTGCCAAAATTGAATAGTGTTCTTTGTTTATGCATTAGCTTGAATTATAGGCCACCAAATTAAGTATTGTAAATTGTTGTAGGTAGATGGGATAGTATAGATCCCATCCTTGGATTTAGATAAAAAAACTGTGAGGCTTAGAGGTTGTTTGGAATCACTTGGAAAATACCTAGTTGAGTTGTCCTGCATTTGAAGTTTTCTTTCTAGTTTCAAAATGTTGTTGTGTAAAATCCTATTGTCAAGTCAAGTGTTTCCATAGTATGTTGGGGTTTTCTGAAGCTAATTTTGTTATTGCACTAGAATTTTTTGAGTTTCCACATAATTCCTGGGGTCATTGTTGAGTCTTTGGCTTTGTCGAAGGGTCGTCACAGGTGTGATGTACTCAGAAAATGTGAAACTATCGAATTAGAGTCATAAGTACACCTTTCATGTGTCTTTTTGCTATGCAATAAGTATTTATATGATAATCATAACCTATATTTTGAAGTTAGTGAGTCATTGGTTGTGTTTGGGAAACCATCTTTCCCATCAGTGTTCTAGTGTTAATTCGCCATCTTGTACCATGTTGAGAGTTTATGTCAATTTAACATCCAAAGGGGGTTTTGTTGTCTGTCTGAGGGTCATACATGTTATCGGGGGTGTGTTAGGACTCATCCTATGTTTCTTATCATAAATTAGGAATGGTTCAGTGCCATTTGAATCCATTTGGAGATAGGCAGTTTTTGGCTCGCAAAAGCTAGGAATTGCACCTAGTTTCAAATTATTCACTTCTTGTCTTGGAGATTGAGCTAGTATCTCTAATTTTCAGATTGGGGATACAAAAATGGTATTAGATCATGGTCCTTTTCACATAAGCATTGTGACCATTAGTTGAAGAAGAATAAAAAATGGTGCAGTCTTGAGGCTCGCTCCAATTGAAGATGTTGGTTTTGAGGAAGAGGTGAACTATGTTGGAGACTTTCAATTTCCAAGAGATGAATATTGTTACTTTTGTGACCAAACATACAATTGAGATAACAAACTTAATATTCCTAGGATATTTGTGGAGGAAATATAAAGAGTATTTTCATCAAGCAGAAAGGTGCAAAGGTTGCTTCATTGTCATCAAGGATATCTAGCATGGGGTAAGGAGTTTCGTGCAACCATTTTTTCAAAGAATATTTTTATTCCTTGTATGGATTTTGGACCAAAGGTGTAGATGATATTTTTTTATAGATCGATCGATCATCTATGGAATTTAATTCTTCTGAGTACTCACAAAATTATCAAGCATTACTCCAAGGAATCTTAACTTTCTGAGAAGATAGTTCAAGAACAAAAGAATGGAAGGGAGCCAAAGAACATGAGCATGATGAGAGCATCAATCTTCCAAAGAATCATATAGTTTCTCTAGTGAATGCATTGAGCATGATGAACATCCCACATTGCAGGAGACTATTAATAGTGTGGAGAGCGAATCCACTCATGGACACCCAATCTTATTTGTTGGTGAGTTTGAGATCACTACAAAAGAGATGGAAGATGTGATTGATGGTGGTGAGACATATTTTGGATTGGATCCAAAATAAGCACATAAATAAGATTTATAGTCAGCACTTGAGCTCCATAGTGAAGCAAGAGACATTCATTCATCAATTGGTTGCTAATCAAAAGTTTTGGTCGAAGATAATGCCATAACCAATACACCACATGAGGAGGAAGCTATGATGAAAAGGTATGAACAAATTTATGATTTTTTTATTCCTTTGTGTCATCATGAGGTAAACCACTTCCAGGGAGATGTTTGGCATGGGAGGCTCTCCTAGTATTGAGGCTCAAGTTTTTGGTTCCATGGGCGATTGTAGTGAGAGGGATGTATTGTTGGATGGGAGTCAGTGTGATTCTCTTCGGATGGATGAGATCACCTATGAAAACACACATTGTCTTGTCAAGTAGTCATGGAGTGACTTGGAAATCTTACTCATAGTCATTGGCGAGAGGATGTTGCAAGTGTTGTCCAGAACTAATGATGCACATAGATTCATGGAGGATCTCAATGGGAGAGTTTAGATGGAGGAGATACATGGTGGTATTGTTGGCAAAGTCTCTCGCTCTAAACTATGCATCATTAGAAGAGTGGAAAGAGAACAAAGATGATTACTTGTAGTTGTTTATTGATATAAACATAGCTCTCAAATTTGTCGAAGATAAAGCAACAATAGAAGGAGAGAAACTTGATGTGGATTTGGAAGATTCTCTTTCCTCTCCTAGGACCATTAGTGATGTGACATGTATGGATGATTGCACACATGTTGCATTGGAGGAGCCTCATGTGCAAGGTAAAAATGAGGAGTGTTTAATGATGCAAGTGCTTGATAGTAGCGATGATATGGATATTGGTTGTAGAGAACTTGTTTCACACTTCGAATATAATGAGATTTCTCTATGCGAGGAAGGATCGTCTATGGAGGATGTACTTGATTTCATTCCACTTGGCCCCAACAAAAATGATATTGATATCATTTCCTCGAGATCAAGCAACAAAGAGATATATCCATCTATGGGTAGACGCATTACATAGTTGATGACTTTGGGAGGTGAAATTACATCTTATGATTCCATTGATATCTCTGACAACGCTCAGTTAGATGAGAAACAACCTATGCACAGTTGGATTCCATTTGATGCCATCCATCCACATATGTTTTGGGTGGAAGGTTACATGACACACATGGAGATATCTTGTATAAATAGTTTTGCTCATGATATGTGGAAGGCATTTGTGCAAGAAAGTTGCCATGATGAGATTAGCCTATAACATGTTGAGGCATTTTCTTTGCACAAGAAAGAACTCAGCTTGCCTCCGTGGAGGAAAGTTACATTTTTGGATGAGGTGCACATGTACATTATTATAGGACCAATCAACAATGGAGACCGTGCATCTACTATTTTAATGGATGATATTTATAGAGATTTGTATTTGGTTGGAATTCCTTCACTCCTAGCACCTAAGGATGTGAAAGGAAATTTTTGTTTGATGGTGGGACCATTTATATTGATGCTTCACAAGAATCAAGAGGCACATGTGTCCACTTCTCAAGTTGATTTTGATCACTTGGACACACCCTTGGTCCTCCTTTGGTATGGTGAGAAGCAGTGGCATCTACTTGTGACACTTGATACTTATTTCATGTACAAGAGTGCAGGAGAGTTCCACTTGATCTCTTGGGGAAAAACACATGATTGTAGTGTGAGCCTTGGGATTGGAGTGTTGTTTTCACATGAGGAGTTTCAGATCTTGTTGGAGAGGCTCGTAGAGTTGATGATTTTCATTGTGAGTGGAAAACTTCCTCTTTGGTGGATGGATCCTAACATACCATGGAGTCACAGATTGTCACAAGCAACAATGATGATGGATGGTATGCAACTGAGATAGTGGGATCCAAGCATTCTTTGGCATGATAGACTATCTTGAATGTCATTGATGTTTGTTGGAGTGCAATACATGCAATGGGATCTTGGCATTGATTTGTGTAGAAGTTTAGCTGCTAGCCTTGGAGAGGGAGTGGGCCCATGCTATGAGTCCATCTATGTGGAGCACTGGTTTAGTTTCCTCTTTAGGAAACCCTATGATGGATGGACATGTTGTTCATTTGTTGGTTTATCTGGGAGCCTTCAAGACGTTCCTCCTGTGGATATTCTGTAGTGCAACAATGGTTATCATAGTCACCTTACATTCATCAAGTTCATTTGGGACCCTGGAATTCTTTTCAGTTGTTTCAATTGGGTGAAGCATGCATTTTTAGTTGCATATATAGGGAATATTTTTCTTTGGGGAGATGTCTATTTAAGAGTGGTGCAGTAATAACATGATGGACCCTTTGATCTTAGCTTGGAATTGAGAATTCAAATGCTAATCAATTCAACAACATATATGGATGGTGAGAAGTCCTTGATTGGCTTCATATTTCCTATGGATTTGATGTCTTTTCTTGAGGAAAAACAATCTTGGGAGGGGATGAATTGTAATGTTCTCAATTTTGTTCTACGAACCATATTGTCCTAAGTCACTTATCCACATTCATGATTAATTATCAAAGTGGCGATGAAGGTATAATATTTGCTAAGTATGATGTCCAAGGGTGCTAATAATGTAATATGGGAGAAAATTGGACTTTTGGTTGAAACTATTAATGGAAAATAATCTTAAGGTTGGGAACTAAATTATTCCTAAGGTTTTCCTAGTACATAAATGACCAAATTGTCTAAGGAAAATGCTTGTCCACAAGTTGGAAGAATGCTTGACGATGGTGTGAATGGGGTAATGAGGGTACCAAGAAGGTCTTATCTTGTGGTTGAATAGTCAAAGGGATCCTAGGTAAATTGTGGACCAAAATAAGTAATTCCATGGATTTGGTCATTTCCTTAAAATAGGGAGTGGATGTGGACACACCATTATGATAATGGACCTAACTCCCTTTTAATTATTCAAGGCTCATTAAATGAGGGGAGAAGTGGTCAAGGTGGTTAGAGGGGACATCCATGAATATAGTAGAGAAATTATGAACCACTAACAACCTGATGCATGGTTTTGGAATGTTCCATGGTATTTGTCCCTAGTATTGGCAAAAGTGGATGAACTAGTTTTATCCATGGTTTTCTTTAGCCCATGGTTTTGGAACTTAATATTGGGGAAAAGTAAAGCTTAAAAGGGAAGTATAACACATGAGTGGGGGTAATATTGTTGATAATTTGGTATTGTATTGGATTTTCTTAGGATTCTCTTTTCTTGGGTGATGTGCCACTTACAAATAGTTAAGGGATGTGCCCCTCTATAGCCGAGACTAGTTAGAGTGTTTTCTAGCATTCTACTTAGATATTGAGTAGGAAGGTATTCAAACCTTTTGAATGAGCTTCAAAAAATATTCTACTACTGTTCATGTACCTTTCCATTTCAATCATTGATGTTGGCATTTCGGCATTAGACAACATCTAGTTTCAACATGTGTTTGTAGTGTTACACGATTGTGGATTTGAAGCAGTGTTTGTAATTGCGGGTTTGAGCTCTATGCACCATGGACATTGTTATATACAACCTAATGATGTAAATTTATACCTGCAAACCAATAAAATCATAATTATGTTCCTTTCTTCTTCTATGTTCAACATTTCATTTCTCCTATACTCAACACATTGCCAAAATTGACTAGTATTATCTGTTTATGCAAGATCTTGACTTTTGGGCCACCAAATTAAGCTTTGTAAGTTGTTGCAGGTAGGTGGTAAAATATAGAGACCATATCCAATATCATATCATAAATTCATGAGTATTATGGGTCATTTGAATCACTTGGAAACTGGCTAGTTGAGATGTCCTACATTTGAAATTTTCTTTCTAGTTTCCAAATCTTGTTGTTTAAAAGCCTATTGTCAAGTCAAGTGTTTCCATAGCAGGTTGGGGTTGTATTATGTCAATATACTTCCATTATTTCACCAAAATACATTGAGTTTCCACAAAATTCCTAGGGTTTGTAACACCCCGATTTTGACCCCATGGTATTGAATTGCATATGATGTAATATTGTATTTAATTGTGGTGTGGACCTCAAGGCAAAGGCCCCACCATGGATTTAGTATTTTATGTTTCGGAAATTAAAATCGATGTCAGTGGATTATGTGCTAGCCAGCCACAATATGTTTGAGACATCATGTAAAATGCAAATTAATAAAAATACCACAACTAGCTATGTGCTGCAACGTTAAAGAGACGGGGGCATGATTTCACAAGGAATAGGGAGGGGGAATTATTCAAACCCTTGAGCCTATGGGGAAAACCCATAAGTTGTCAACTACTCATTTTTTCCTTTTGTGCCTAGTCATCTAGAAGTGGTTGAAGAAGTTATCTCCTTGGGATGGGAAAGATATGGAGGTCAAATTCGAATTTGGGAAGCCACCCATTTTTGAAAAATTGTGTTTTTGACTTGTGGGGCAAGTAAAAGCTTGGGAAGGCATGCCCAAGCCATTATGCACACATGAATTTCATTTCTCACCCATCCTCATGGATTTTTGGCTCCCTCATGTAGAAGGAAGAGACTGAGCTCTCTCCTCCATGGTTCGGCTATCGATTCCTTCCCTTCTCCATACCCAGAATGTGTTTTGGGTGTTGCTGAGAGAATGGGAAGAAAGGGGCCACAATTTTTGGGTTTGAGGAGGCCGTTTTTGACCCTGTGAGAAAGCTGGGAGTTCTCCTCCACGTTTTTGCACTTTACCCATTTTTATCTATGGCTGGAAAGTCGATTTTGGGTTGCCGAGTCTATGTGCAGCTGGAAAAACCAATTTTTTTGGTGTGGCTGAGTGAAAAAGCAACAAAGATTTGCATATTGGGGGTTTGGAGAGGGTGTTTTCTCATTCCTCATGCGGTTGGGGTTTGCTGAGCGTTTCTCTCACGAATTTTTGTGTTTTCCTCATTTTTCTCCAAGCTGGAAGCTCATTTGTGTGGAGTTCAGTGGCTGAGAAGATAGACCCACATTTTGGGTGTGAATAGAGGTTTTTTTTACCTCTGTGAAGTCCAAGGACGTTCCCTAAAACAATTTTCTCTCCTGGGTTGTTTTTCCCCACCTGCCATTTCTGTTTGTGGTTGTCAAACATTTTCCTTCATGCCCAACAATGGTATTTTGCTGTGAAGGGAATCCATGTGAAGGGTGGCTTGGCTGAGTAAGTGCAAGGAACCCTTGTGTTGTTAGGTTGTTGCCTTAGCAGCCTGTGAAACCAAATTTTCTTATTGCCTTGGCTAGATAGTCTGTGAAACCCAACTGTATATTGGCTTGACTGTGGATGTATGGTATTGTCATGTGTAAGCATGTTGTTCCCTAGTGCCTTGTGGAATCATGCCCAACTCAGGGGTGGCAGTGATGCTGAGATATTGAGGAGCACACTGGCCTATGGTTGGGTGGAACGTTGCAACGACGTAGCTAGTTGCAAGACATCGCAATTACAAGATAAGTATTTACTTCTATTCTTGTTTATTTACCTTTGCATTTGTATTTCGTTTAATGAATTATGATGAACATGATTAATGAATGCATTGCTTACATTGTGTATTAATGCATATGTGTATATTCTTATGTTCAATACATGAAATGATTGTATTGATGATTTGCTTGCACTATATAATTACAATTGTTATGCATCTATGTATGTTTTTAATCCAATGCATGTTTATGCTTAAGTTCATGGGGATAGATCGCCTATTTGAAATCAACAGTTCTGTAGTCACGTCCTCTCGGACGGGAGGGGACGTGACAGGGTAATTGTCGAAGAGTCTTTGGTTTTGCCAAAGGGTCGCCCAAGGTGTGATGTACTCATAAAATATGCAATTGTTGAAGTAGAGTCCTAATTATTCCTTCTACGTGTCTTGCTGGTCTACACTATGTATGTATATGATAATCAATACCTCTATGCCCAAGTTTGTGAGTAATTGGTTGTGTTTGGGAAACTATCTTTCCCATCATTGTTCTAGTGCTAATTGGCCAAGTACCCCATCGAGAGTTTTTGTCAATTTAACATCCAAAGGGGGTCTTGTATGTTTTAGAATATGTAATGATGACTTATGTGATATATTTGTTAAATATGTTATCACACATGCATCATTGTAATTATATACTTTGTAACCATGGTCTATATAAAGAGTTGGAAATTCATTTATCCCACATGTGTTATGCGATGTATTGTAATCCAAACCTCTTGTTATATAAGAGAGGTGAAGGATACCCTTTTGGGTATGTGTTGATCATAGTTCATCACACATCACATGTTGTGTATGTGATTTGTACACACATGATTGTGAAATGATTGGGTGATGGGGCTTGATGTGATGCATATGTGAGGATGCCATTTAATATTGGAGATCTATTTTTAGAATAATGGAATATGCAACCCTTCCCATGGACCTATCCAATATTGGGCGAACCACGTATATTGGTGTTATCTTTTCTCCAATTTTATTTCATGTTTTATGTTCTTTGGTAGATAGAAGGATAGACTAGTAATGCTTTCCATAGTTTATATTGTGTTATGCTATTATTTCATATGTTCACAATATTCTAACATGGTATCAGAGTAGGTTGCTATGCTCTACCTTCTTAAGTAAAATTTTGTTTATTTTTTAGCAACATATGTTCATGATTTTACTTGGAATTTTCATTTTTTGTAGTTTTGTGACTCGATCTACAATAGTTAAGTGGAAAATTTTCATATATGAACCTTATTCTACATATTTTAATTTTTTTCTTTCAAACCCTAACCCTTGTGGATAAGTGTTTAAGGTATAATTGGGAAGTGACTTTCAGGTCGTTTTTTTTATGCTTTCTATGTATATTTTGAAGAAACAAATTGCATATTCGAGTTCCTCTCGCAAAATACTCAATTTCAAAAAAATATCGTATCATTTGGAATCCAGAAGGTGGAGATATTGTTATTTTAAAATCCGTTATTGTCTAGTTTTTTGGGTGATGACCGTGTGGATGGCAGAGCAAATATATTTTGGTTGTGTGCCTAGATTTCTGTTCTATTTCTGTAGATGGATGTAGAATGTGTTATAAAATTTTGAAAATAGGCTATAATAAAAATTCTGGAAGTATTGATTGAATTATGGTCATTTTAAATTTTCCATTTTTTCTTCTTTTGGTTTTCTGCTGTAGAGTGACAGATCCAACTTTTAGCAGTTGTTGGGATTTGGTTTTAGTGAGAAATTTTTGGTTTTATTCATCTCTTATCTTGAAATTCTTGTCATGAGCTTCTTGATCTCTTTGCATTAGAGTTTTTGTTCTTATTCATCATGTTTAAAGAGGTTGTCGTGTTCTTGTTTTACTTGTCTTTAACCTTCTTCATGTGGAAGATGTCTTGACATTTTCAGGGGCATGGATATTTAGTATAGTAATGGTGGCATAAATAAATGAACCTATTGTTAGAGATTAGTTGCTTGATGGGTATATTTTCATACCTACAAGTGATATCATTTTTTTATTTGATCAAATTTTTTCTGAGTATTCTAACATGGTCTCGCTCTTCTAATAATGATAATGATGCTTCTATATGTGTTATCCTGTGATCATTATTTTCTTTATTTATATGTTAATGCTGACCTTTTTGTAAAATCAATTTGATTGTTTTTATAAGCAATCTCTTTATGACCATTATATTTTCTTGCTAATTAATTTCTTGAGTAAAATCAAATTTTTTAATCTATGCCACATATCATTTTTTTGGCTTGTCATAAGTTCTTTAATTGGGATATAGTTTCTTTTTAATGTATTGCAAAGATTGTATTTAGTTCCAGTGTTGTTTATATCTAGCATTCCTATATGGAAGCACTGACAAGTGTTTCTTGTCTCTACATCCCTATATGGAAGCATTGACATTTCCAAGGCATTTCATCTATTGCATATTAACATGATGTTAACAAGAAATGAACTAGTAACTTGTCATCTCATAATTTTATAAGTGATATCATGGATTGATCATAATTTTCTATATGCTGATCATGTTAAACATTTTGATCTATTTTCACACACACACACACACATATCATGTCATGTTTATTTCTATAATATTTTACTCAATATTTATATGGAATTCAAAAATATTATAATCTTGAAATCATTGTCATGAACTGTGAAAATCTGATTCATGACAAGATCTAGGAGCTAAGGGAATATTCACAATTCAAGATGTTCATGAAATATGCAGAAAAACAGTGAAAAGACTGAAATTACCACATAAGAATGGAGACAATAACAAAGTTTACTATCATTTTCCAACTTGTAAATATGTCTGGAACATGTTTATATTACAATAAGAGAAAATCATTATCCTTTGGAGGAAAATTGGTTATATTACAATAAGAGAAAATCATTATCCTTTGGAGGAAAATTGGATGCATACATGTGGCAGGATTAGATTGGACCTCAAAACCCCCCTGCGTGGACCAATGAGCTCCCCAACCACCTCAAACGCTCATGATTTCTAGTGTGAACGTGGACGGAGCATGCTAAGACATAAATGAAGGTAGGGAAGGCATGGTGGAGTGCATGGGTGAGTGGGAGTGGATGTAGGAAACAATAAATGGTCCAAAAGGACAAAAAACACCCAAAAACCATGCACGAGCACCTCTGGTCAACCAGTTTCCCTGTTTTATGGAGTGGGAGCACACCAAGGACTAAAATATCATAAATGAGGGCACATGTGTAACTAGAATGATCACATGTGGGCGCCTGGGTGCATTAATGAGTCCAAAACACCAAAAGGACCTTGCTTGACCAAGACAACCTAGTTTTGAACCATATAACATAAGTATGAAACTAATGAAAATGTGTCCTAGGTGTGTGACCATGTTACTAAGGTGGTATGATTCTCTAAAACCTCCCCTTAATCCCAACTTACTATAAATACATCACAAAATTACTGAGGCCTTGGAAACTAAGGCTTAAGTCTCCTCTTACAAAAGTTTATTTGTCCATATAACGAAGGTAAGGAGGAAAACCTCATGGGAACAAAGCCTCCCCTAAAAAATGGACATGGAGCTAATATGAGTGAATATCGACAATAAAAATGTGTCACCCACTCCAAGAATTGATCCCAGGTAGGTCAATGTCTCTGTGAATCTCTTGGTGAAGATGTCAATAGTTTGCTTTGCATATGGGCAATATTGCAACAATATCACCTCCTAATGCACCAAGATCCTGATGTAGTACATGTGTATCTCTATTTGATTGGTCCTCTGTCTTTGCATTGGATCGATGTAAATATTTATTTCACTTTTATTACCACACCAAATGACCGTGGGTGAATCAAATGTGAATCCAAGTTCCCCAAGAATACCTTGCAACCACACACATTGTGTAGCGACATTCATTGCTCCTTTCTACTCGGCCTCAGTTGATGAAAGGGATATAGTGTGTTGTTTCTTTCTTGACCAGCATATGGGACCATGTGAAATAATGAAGAAATAACCTGAATTGAACTTTTTGTTAATGGAATCTCCATCACAATCATAATTAGTAAATCCAACTAGTTCTAGTGGAGAACTAGCAATATAGTGTACCTTGAAGTGTTTGGTTCCTTGCACATAATGCAAGATTAATTTTGCAGCCTTATAATGGATATCATGAGTCTATTGCATATATATTTCAACAACACCTACAACATATTCCAAATCAGGTCAAGAGTGTGTGAGATACAACAATCTCCCAACTAGTTGTTTGTACAACGAGTTGTCCACCAATGGAGATGCACCAAAATTACCTAGTTTTATTCTTGAAAAGAATGGGAACTTGGCTGCCTTACATTCATCCATATTGAAATTCAATAATAGGTTTTTAGAATAATTTTATTGGATTACCTTGATCCCTGCATCATATTGCTCAATCCCCAAGCCAAGAAATTGTTTCAACAATCCAATGCCAATCATAGAAAACTCATTATGCAAAGAGGACTTTATTGATCCTATATCATCAATGCAACTTCCTGTAATCAAAATATCATCAAAATACAAAAATATGACCTACAATAAATCACCATTATGCTTAAAATATACATTAGGATCATATTTGCATTGCTCAAATCCTAGTGAAACATGGAAGCTATCCATCTTGGCATACCAAGCCCTAGGGGCTTGCTTGAGGACATAGAGTGACTTCCTCAAACTAAAACAAGTGAAGGATCATGAATGAAAAATTCACACTGCTGCATATATATCTACTCATGACATTCACCATGAATAAAATCACTCTTCACATCCATGTGGTGAACCTCCCATTGCTTAGATGCAACAATGGCTGAAACTAGCATGATTGAGTCCATCTTTGCAACTGGTGCGAATGTCTCTGTATAGTCCACTCCTTGGACTTGAGAGAAGAATTTTGAAACCAACCTAATATTGTACTTAATTTCAGAACCATTAGCATCCAATTTGTTCCTATCGACCCACTTACATTGCACTAGTTTCCTCTTGGAGGGAAAGGGAAGCAATTCCCAAGTCTCATTGTCTTGCAAAGAATTGTACTCTTCTTGCATGTATTTTTGCCATATTGGGTCAAGTGAAGCTTCTTGATATGTCTGAGGATCAGATCCAACCATCATAAATAATCTCTCTGAAATACTCAATTCACAAGTAGAGAAGGAATTGTGAAATTGAGATCTAGTCTTCCTAGAGTCTAGTGGATATCCAACAAGATCACCAATGAATTGTATGGTTTTCTCATCCCACTTTGGAAGAATGAGTGATTCATGATATTAATGCATGAAATCATCATAATAATCAACATTAGAATCATAAAAATAAGAGGAATATTCATCACTTACATCATCATGGAGTGGATGATGTGAGCATTCCCCCTAGTCTAGTTCGGTCTCATGCATGGGCTCTTATTAGAACTATACACTCCTTTCAATGAAGGTTTTCTGAGATGAGGGATCAAATATATTCTAGAAATTTGCATATTCATCTTATTGAACCATAATATACTCCTTTATTTGAGGTTTCAAGGCCTTTCTCTTATCGTGAGGAATTCTATCCCAAGCCTTTGAGCCAAAAACCCTGAAATGAGAAACATTGGGCTTGTGACCACTCCAAGCTTCAAATGGAGTTTTTCCTTCCAATGATTTGTGTGGAGATCTGTTACGAAAATATGCAACACAATTTATAGCTTCAACCCATAATTTGGGATTCAAATCCTTTGCTTCCATCATGCATGTAGCCATCTCCTTGAGAGCTCTGTTCTTGCGCTGTACAACACCATTCTTCCGTGGTGTGTAGGGAACATAATGCTGCATTTGGATGCCACATTATTCAAAAATATGCTACAAACTATTTTTGACATACTCCTTTCCATTTTAAGTCCTAAGAACCTTGATTTTATTCCTACTCTTGTTCTCCACTAAAGATTTGAACACTTTGAAAGTCTCAAAAACTTCAGATTTTAGCTTGAGAAAATATACCTAGTAGTACCTTGAAAAATCATCTATGAAAGTAAAAAAATACCTTGATTTTCCATATGAGAGTGTGGGAATAGGACCTATCATATCTGAATGGATCAGATCAATCACTTGGAAAACCATCCTTGCCTTTCCTTTTTCATATTTGTGCTCAACATGTTGCCCCACTATGCACCCTTTGCAAGTTCCCTCGGAAAACTTGATGCTAGGAAGCCCTTCCACCATACTTTCCTTGCTTAGTGATTAAAGGTATCTATAATTGAGGTGTCCAAAGCTATAATTTCACAACTTGCTTGTCTCATTGGCGTGTGACTGGAGCACATTCCCTTGGGAGTATGAAAGGAAGTGAGAGAATTTGTACATTCTCGAATCATGGTCAGCATAATCCATTGCAACAACTTGGTTTGAATATATTTCTAAGATATCCACATCATTTTGAGTAAATGTTACTCTGTTGGTTGTACCTATGTGTGTCATTTGATAGATAGAGAGTAGGTTTGTTGCAAGATTAGGAACAAAAAACACATTGTTGAATTACTCGTCTTCTAGATTGATCCTGCCAATCCCTTTGTCTTGGATCTCTGAATCATCACCCATAAGGATGGATGGACCACTGTAAGGATGTAGGTCTGAGAAGGAATCATCCATGGAAGCCATGTACCTTGAGGCACCTGAATCTATGCTGAATGATGAAGAGCCTGAACACCCAACAACTAAGGCATGGCATATTTCCTTATTTTTTGAGCTTGAACCCCCCTCTTTCTTCCTTGCGCCTTATGACAGTGGGATGTTGTTCTTCTCAAGGAGTTTCACCATCATGTCAAATTTTTTATTCATACATGCACTCTCTTGATGCCAAAATTTATGAAAATAAGTGCATTTTATCTTCTCTTTTTTTTTTGACCAGAACATAGGAGTAGATTAGAAGGGAGGCGGTAAAACAGCTACCGCATGCTTTTGACAAATAGTCAATCCAAGATTCTGAGTCAAACTAGTCTCAAGAGTCCACTTCTTCTCAACGGCTTGATGATAACGGTAGCAAATAGCTTCATTGATTCCTAAGTAGCTAATATAAGGAGGACGTAGCCCCTTTTGAGCAAAATTAAACAGTAAACAGCAGAGATAAGCTCCAATATGGAAAGTAACAGGTGTCCACGTTTGCCAGCGACTTGGTGGACGCCTTCTCCAACTCATTGAGAAGGTTTGCGTAGTTCTTCTTGGAGAAAGCCACGCCGTTGGAGCTAGAATGAACATATTCTTTAAGAACTTCTGGGTTTTTTTATGAGCCTGATGTATCTTCTCATATCTTCCTGAAGATTTCATGATGTAGATTCCATCTTTCTTTTCTTGCTTGGAAGGATGCCTGCTAGCTCTGTTCTTACTTATTTGATCCATCTCGGATGCAAGCCATCTCATTTTCAGATTCATCGAGCTTCTCCATATCTGACAGTTACAGGGCTGAAGAGATTTACTCTCGCTCCAAATACGATTCAGAGGGGGGAAATGAAGGTTAGAATGGCCATAGCAGCACCTGATAGCCACGACATCAGCCCACGAGAAGGAAAACCAGCGATGGATAGTTGCAGAGACAAGTGAGGAGTCAAAGATATGGAAGCTAATGATCATGATAGCAAGATAGCTGGCATAACAAGGAAATAAATAGTGGTGATTATGAAGAAAATGGGAGTTGAGCAGAGTCTTACTGGCATAGACTGCTGGAAAGAGAAATACAGTGTACTGAGGGGAAGGTACGCTGCTTGACAAGAAACAGCTCGAGCTAGAGACCATGGGGCTACACATATCAGGGGATATCTGTCACATACCCCAATTTTGTAAAATTATGTAATTGTTTTATTTTATTTTCTGAGACATTATGTTAAACTTAATCCTAAGTAGGGATTGATGACTCAG
>LPNX010726696.1:817091-878249 GCA_001517045.1 Pseudotsuga menziesii
CTGAATGGTCCGTTTAACATGCATTTAGTTCTCTACTGAAAGCACTTGATAACAGCATATGATTTATTTTTACTCTAGAATGATCTGTTAGCAGCAATCCCAAAAACTTTACCTATCAATCTGTAAGATAAAGGAAAACTGTGTGCGTTAGCTTTACAGCTAAGTAAGCCCAGTCTAACGTAGTATATCCACTTGCTGTTGCAAACAGAGAACAATCAGAAAACTGAAGAAAGAAAAACTCAACTAACATTCCAACCAAGTAAAGATCTTGCAGTTACAAAATAAATAGCATTAACTAATCAGTATTTAACGATTGTGTTAACATACAATTATGTTATTTAAAAGTTTTTAAATTTTTGAAAATTTTGGGGTTTTGACAATATCATTTCTCCTTTCAAGGCCATCAACTTCTAAGATTCCTCTGTTCAAGAGGGCCCCTTTATTGGCCTCAATGTCTGCTAAATGATTCAGACCACGAAGGATATGGTAGAAAGAGATGGATTGGAAACTTTGGCTTAATTGCCGGATTTTTTGATAGATCAGAGCTAGCTTTAGCTGAGTTGGCCTCTTCTGGTTTATAAGGGCCTGGATCAACATCCTTGAGTCGCCGAAGACAACTAGGGAGGAGATCCCTTTGGAGCAAGCTATCCTTAGCCCTTGCAAAAGACCGCAGAATTCAGCTATGTTGTTTGACTCAAAGCCTAGACCCCAGGCATAATGGCTGAGCATAGTACCAGAGGCTGAGATTAATACTCCTCCTCCACCAGCACGTCCTGGATTGTTCTTAGAATCTCCATCGAAAAAAGGACAGACCTCGTTTAGAGATTCTCTCCAGCTGGTGAAGGCAGGTTCCTCAAGACGGATTTCCCAGTTAGCAGTGCTAGAGTGACCTGGCATAGAATTGCTCTGAGAATTTGGGGCAATTTTATTTAACCACTGTGATTCTTTCGGGAGGAGCTGGGAGCTACCTTTCAGAGCAGAGTTGTGTTCAATGGCTTCCCCAAGGATTTCCCTTGCTTGATTGGCAACTTTGGAGGGGTGGTTTTCTTTATCCCTGAAAATTCGATTGTTTCTCTCAAGCCAGATCTTCCAGAGGATGGCTTTAGAGACCCAGCTCTAGGCAGTTTGAAGCAAGGCTTTCTTGGGTAGCTGGAAAGGGGAGAGCTTCATCCATTCAGCTAGAAGGCCATGGATAGTGCCTGGGAGTGTGATATCAGATTTAATTTTCAACGTTTCTTTCCAGACTTCTCTGGAGAAGGGGCAACCCAGCAAGAGGTGCTCGGACGTCTCTTCTTCTTTTTTGCAGAGAGGACAACGAGAGGGGCCTTCCATTCCCCTTTTCTTTAGATTTTCGCCAGTGAGGATGCTTCTATGGGCCAGAGTCCAGCAGAAAAAATCAATTTTTGGGATGAAGGACCTTGACCAGACAAAATTCCAGATCGTTGGATTTGGGGCGACATAGGGAATAGACTGGATATTCTCATAACCTTCTGAGGCTGTATAAATGCCTGATTTGCTGCCCCACCCATGTCTATCTCTAGTCCCTTCTCTGAAAGGGGATTTTCCTTGAAGGAGGACTGTAAGAGTAATTGCTTCTTCTTCTAATTCCGGTGGCAGGTTACCAAGGTTCCAGCCTATCCAATTGTTGTTTTCCCAGGCCGAGAGGTCCCACAGCGTTGTAGTTCCGTTTTCCAGCAGCTAGAGTTTGATATTTCTCACTTCTTGGCATTGCCCTAGAGGGGTGTCTCCCAGGATGGAATCTTCCCATATTCTTATTGTTTTCCCGTTTCCTGGAATCCAGTAGAGCCTCTTTTTGAAGGAAGCCAGCGCTTTAATACAGAGTTTGAAGACCGGAGAGCCATTTCTATGCTGAGAAGTAGCATCGAGGCACCTTTTCCTTGAGCCTGGAAAGTATTTTTTGCAGAGCACTTGCTTACTCCAGCAATCCTTTCCCGAGATCATTTGCCATAGCAACTTTGCTCCTAATGCCAGATTTTGGGAGGCTAAGCTCCTAACATGCAGCCCTCCTTCTGCCCGCAGTTTTTGGATCTTTTCCCAGCTGACAAGGTGGAGTTTCTTCTCATTTCCTTTCCCACCTTCCCAAATAAATTTTTTGAATAAGCTTTCTATCTTGCTAAGGACTGAGCATGGGGCCAGCAAGATTGAAGATTGATATATTGGCATGCTGTTCAGGACAGATTTAAGAAGGATCAATTTCCCTGTAGGATTAAGCCAGTTGGCGCTCCAATTTTGTATTTTGCCTTTAATTTTATCCAGGACAGGCTCCCAGTTTGCTATTTTGGAATTGGGTTTGCTGATGGGGACACCTAGGTACATGAATCCATCCCAGTCCAAGGTGCTTTCCATTCCAAGCAATCTAGCAATATCCCTCAACTCTCTGGGAGAGCAGTTCCGACTGAAAATTTTACTTTTTTGGAAGTTAATTTTGCTGCCAGATACTTCTTTGTAAAGAACCAGTTCTTGTTTAAAGTGATCAGCAGAGTGAACAGTTGCCCCACCTAGCAGCAAAGTATCATCAGCGAATTGAGCGTGGTTTATGTCTCGGACATTATTCGCCATTCTTAACCCAGGCAGCGTGTGGATTTCTTGGCAAAAATTGAGCTGGAAGCTAAGCACAGAAGCTTGGATGGCGTAGAGGAGAGGGGACAGCGGGCAGCCCTGCCTGAGCCCTCTGGAAGCTTGGAAGAAGCTTGTACAGCGTCCGTTGACCAAAGGGGCTATCCAAGGGCCACATAAACAGCCTTTGACCCAACTTATAAAAGCGGAAGAGAAGCCAAATTTTGACATCACTGCAAACAGGAAATCATGCCTAACACGGTCAAATGCATTAGCTAAATCAAGTTTAATGATCATACCTTTCTCCTTCCGCTTACAGCTTGAGTGAATGGCTTCTTGAACAAGGATAATGTTATCGAGAATTTTTCTTCCTTTGATGAAGCCGCCTTGGTTTTTCGGGATGATCCAAGGAAGGATCCGTTTAAGCCTGGTGGCTATTATCTTGGTAATAAGCTTGTACCCGGTATTGCATAGAGAAATCGGCCTGAAACGATTGAAGCTGGATGCGTCCTTTTCTTTCGGGATCAACGCAAGGAAGGAGGAATTGGTGCTTCCTCCTATCTTGTTGATCTTTTGAGAGTACCTGACCATTTTAAGGAGATCTATCTTTATGATTGACCAGCAGTAAGAGAAGAACCTGGCTGTGAAGCCATCAAGACCAGGGGCGCTGTCTGGCTTCATAGCCTCTAAAGCATTTTTAAGCTCACTCATTGTGACCGGGGCGGTGAGAAGGGTGTTTTCTTCAGGGTTGATCATCGAAGGGATGAGATCAAACGGGCTGGACATGATATCCAGTGGATCTTCATCCGGCGCCGTGAATAAATCTTTAAAGGTGGAAACGACAGCTTTCTTTATGTCCTCAAAATCTTTAAGCACAGCGCCTTGGAAGTTGATTTCTGAGACAGCTTTAAAATTCTTCCGAGCTTCAGCCTGTTTGTGGAAGTAATTGGTGTTTTTATCCCTGCTCTGAAGCCGAAGAATTCTGGACTTTTGCCTCATATACTCCTCTTCTAATCTGCAGGTAGAAAAATAGTCTTTCTAGAGGGCCCACTCTGTATGCAGTAGATTATTCGACAAAGGAGTATCTTCCATCTGTGCTTGATGGTCTTCCAGGGTAGCTTGTGCTTTTTTCCTTCTGATAATGGGGGAGGTGATGAGTTTCGCCCAAGATTTCAGGTCGTGCTTAAGCCTTTTTATTTTCCTTTCCCAGATGAAGGAAGGTGACCCTTTTATCTGAGTCTTCCAGGAATCAGACACAAATTGCAAAAAGTCTTCTTGTTGGATCCAAAGATGGCTGAAATGGAAGGGAATCGGGCCCAAGTCTTGATCTAGGGTGAGATCCAGCATAATGGGCTTATGATCAGAAGTACAGTGGGGTAATATTTTAGACGAGGCTAAGAGGCCAAAGGAGAGGAAGGAAGATTGAACAAGGAATCTGTCAAGTCGAGCCGCTATATGGCCAGGTCCAATCCTTTTATTGGTCCAGGTAAAATTCCCTTTAGTCAGCTTTATATCGATAAGGTCCCAGCCAAGGATGATGTCTTCAACCCATTCCCTTGCTGGGTCCCTAACAGGAGTTCCCCCTTTTTTTTCATTGGCAGCTAGAGTAATGTTCAGATCTCCTGCTATAATGATGTTGTCAGGCTGCTTCAAGTTGAGATACGATTCGAGGCTATTCCATCAATCTTTTTTTTCTGCATGCAGGACAGGAACATAAAGATTGAAAAGACTTACAGTTCGGCCGGAGTTTTTGTGGGTTAGCTTTGTGAAAACCCAATGCATGGAGCGGTCTTCAGCTTCAAGATCATAGAGGGATGTATCCCAAAAAGTGGCTACACCTCCGGAGGCTCCTCGGGAGTTGTTAGCAATGCCTGGGCCTTTTTTTCAAAACGATTTCCCAGCTTGGAGGAGTGAGACTTCCTCCAGTTTCGTCTCCTGGACTAGCAGAATCTCAGGCTTATATATTCGGACTAGATCTTTCAGAGCTTCTTCTTTTAAGGCGGATCCTAAGCCTCTGTAATTCCAGGAGATGTGCCGCATTAATTCCTATTGGGAGAGGGGTTGGCCCCTTTTGGGGCCGCGGCGGGTCCTTTCTTAGATCTAGTGTTCAGCATTCCTTTCAGGGTTTTTTGTGAGCCTTCGAGAACCGCCAGATATGATGCTTCCTCCCTTTTCTTTCTTGTGGATTTCCTTCCCCTTGAGTTTTTAAAAGGAATTGTGTGCATGCTGCTTGAGGAGTCGCCTTCATCCGAGTCCTCTCCTGGATCCGTTTCAAGGAGAAGAGGTTCCTCATTTGTGCCCCTGGAGGTCTCAGAATGGAAAGCTGCCTTCAGATCGCCTGGCTCAAAGAGTGGTATTTCCCCAGGTTCCAAAGGCGCATGGGAATATACCTCTCTATTGCCGGAATGTAATCCAAGTGGGATCTCTTCCACGCTTGCTGATGCTGGCTCTTTCCCAGAAGGGGTGCTATCCTTTTGTGGATCCTTTGCATTCTGGATCACCGGTGGCATCTCTTTGGAGGCTTCTTGGGGAGATCTATTTGAGCTTGAAGGAGTATTGTTTTTCTGCATGTCCTCTGTGGTCTTTTTTTTTTGGGCTTTGGAGGTCGATTTCCCTTTCTTGACTCTTTGCCAGCCGTCTCCCTCTTCTAGGTCCTGCATTTTGGGACAGTTTCTTTGGAAGTGGCCGTGCTCATGGCAGAGGCGGCACTTAAATGGAAACTGTTCATAATCAAGCTTTTGGAAGTGGTGCCAGTCTCCTACTTTTAACTTAACTGCTTCAGGGAGCCCTGCTTCAAGATCGACCTCAACACAAATCCTGGCGCAAGTGTACTGTCCTTTGTTTTCTTCTTTATCGATATATCTCCCGAGCACATTCCCCACTTTTTCCAGGGCTTCGATATTCCTGCAGTGTACCGGGAGGTTAGGAAGCCTGACCCATACTGGAACTTCCTTAGGGACATCAACTTCGGGATTGAAATCCGGCGTCCATCTGTTAAGATAAAGGCCTTGGGTTCCCATGAAGTACGAGCCGCTTCTGAATATAAGATCCCAATCCTCTTTTGTTATGAATTCGAAGATGAAAAACCCTCGACCGACCGGATAGCACGTGACACTTTCATTTATCAGAGGCCTCCAGTTCCTCTGGATCCAGTTGTCCGTTGTTTTTGCCGAAGGCCAGAGGCCCATAAATTGGCCAATCAGTCCTCTCTCTGCCAAGGCCAGAGCAACCTTGATGGGCTGTTCTGCAGGGAGATCAATTTCAGGTATGGATTCCAGTTTCTTGATGAATTTCGGGATGGCAGGGGCCACCGGATTCTTCCCAGACGATAATAATAACCTGCGAAAAGCATCTAAGTCAGAGGGGGACGCAGAGGGAGGGGGAGGACCTCCCCCAGGCGCAGCCATGAGGCGGCCTGGCAGCTCAGAACGAGCAACGACCTAGGGTAGCGCGGCAGCAGTTCGGGCGAGGAGGAGATGTTCTATACGAGACGTAGATCAGGAAACAAATCTTTTGTCTTCTCTTGCTTATACTTCTCTTTGTCCTTTATAGGATTCGAAACCCTCGTTTGAATATTTGGGCTTCTTCTGTTTCTTCTTCAATTGCTGCTTCGAATATCTGGCTTTATTATTGCCTTTGGATTGATTTGAAACACATGCAGTAAGGGCTTGATCCTTGGTGGATTTTATGGTACCCATTTTCACCAACTTGTCTTTCTCTTGAGTCAGTGATTCCATGAAGTCTGCCAATGAAGGCATTCTCCAATTTTGAATTGTTATCTTGCCTGAATGGAATGTTGAGACAAACAATGAATACTCAGGGCCTAGATTCAAAAGAATAGACAAGATCAACTTCTCATATTGTTGTGCCCCTACCCAACAGCCTTTAAAAAACCATTATTTCATCAAACAAAATTGTATTCTGTTTTGATGAAATGTTTGAATTTCATATAACAAAATTAAAGAATTGACAGCTGCTGAAATGGTGACATTCAAACAGCTATTGAAACATGAAATTCAATGTTTTTAAAAGAAACCTTTGCGAACTATGGATTAGTTGACAAAATCACTGCTTTAAAATTATCATTTTGAGTGGATTTGCATTGAAAATCAAGTGATTAATGTTAATCATTTTTTTATAACTTAAGCTTGAAATCTTATCCAAATATTTATTATTTAATTTTATTATGTGATTTTGTTATCATAAATGTTGATAAGGTTTTGAAATTGGGAGGCTGATTATGGTATTGATGACACCTTATAAATGGGTAATCTTAATTCAATTATTCAACTTGGTAATTCTAATTCATTTAACGATGGATATTGAAAGATAAAACTATGCATTCAAAAATATTTTACTAAGCCTATCTTATTATCTTTGCTACATTATTAAAAGTGTTGAATAAATAAAGATCGAATAAGTACATTTATAATCAATAGACTTTATTTATTTTTTATTATTTATACAAGATAAATAAATCTTTTAATTATTTTGTATAAATATGATAAATAAAATTTTTTTGATCTTTTAAATGTTTACCTAGAAAATTAGGTATAATTAACACTTTATTTTAATTTTATCATATTTGCAAAAACACCAGGAATTAATGTGAATTTTATAAAGGCTTAGAAAGATTATTGTCTAATTTATCCACTGGTTATTTGAATAACGGCACGTGGTTATCAATGAATATTGAAGGAGCTATTAATTCAATGGAAAGGTTTGTGAATTTTGTTTTATCCACAACGAGATCTTCATATTAAACCAGCTATCTGTTCTCCGATATTGTAGAGATTTGAGAGATGCCAGCCAAATCTATGGATTATTATATTGCTAATAATGATAAAACAAATATCTTGTAGATGCTGAAATGTTTTAATTGCACATATTGAAACAAATCGCAGATGTTGAAAACGCCAAAAGAGCTGGAAAGATCATTGGTTAACCTATTTATTTTCTCATGATTGAATTCTGTTTACACTTCTTTATTTTATTAGGTTTTTTTTTTTGCGTGTGCAGCTGCTAAGGAGATTGTTATGATTCTGGAAATTGCCAGGAGACGAATTTTATTCTCTGTCAGTTATTAAAAACGCGTTTTCAAATAATAGGCGTTTTTCCAGGCCACGTTGTGAACAAATGGAGACAGATATGAAAAATACGCCACATGGGTTTTTCTCAGAACGGACCCATTTAGTTGTACTCAGGAGGATTTTGCCAAAAAGTGATGGATTCTGGGAGATTTCGGGGATTTTCTGGACGCAATTTTTGCAGTTGCGGCCGACAAAATTTCGCCTGTGTAAAACCTAATTTGGATTCCGTTTTTGGTTATTTAAGCAGACTGGAATTTGCTGGAAGAGGTGGGGGACATAGGGGCTGCCAAAGCAGAAGAGATTTCTCTCTCTTAAGCTCAGGAAACACTGCTGCTTGAGGTCGATAGTTGATGGAGAGGAGACAACAAGACTGTGGTTTGATTTATCTGCGATTTTAGACAGCTATCTGTCTTCAGCTACGATATGTTAAACTGGTGATATTTTTAATATATGTTTATAGTTTGTATACTTGGCATATAGTTTTGATATCTATCAGTCTTGTCATTTCTTTTCTACTTTATCTATGTTTGTTATAATTCTCTAAAGAATTTTGCAAATATACACATCTTGTACGATTATCGATTTTTAATGTTTTTGATCTTGCTGATATGTCATGTTGTTTAATTAATGATCGATATCATTTTTTATATAATATGTAATGATTACTGTATGGTTTTGTTAATGTTTAAATTTCTTTAAATATTATCAAGTGTATTCATGCAGTATTCTTATCTGCATAAATCGATTACAGGTTAAATTCTTCATTGCTCCTGAAAAGGATAGGACTTAGATTAGGTTAATGTATTTCTGTTTCTGTTTACCATATTATTTCTAATTCATTGAATCAGATGTTTATATTCATATCATTATTTTTATCTTGTGATTGATGTATGGATGTATATGATGTATTTTTGTAATTAATTAACTCTGTTAATATTCATTTAACTTTTAATATTATTTATTTTGGCTGATTCATGTTGTATTTAATAACATTCAGTAATTTGTACAGAGATAAGTGTAGATTTAATTAACTTGATTACTAGCTTTAGTTTTATCTCTTGGTTAGACTTCCAGGCCAACAGAGCCTTTAAACCTGTCGGAGACAACCATCCCAAACAGCTTGGAGCCTGCCCTAAGGATCCCGGTCTGGGTTGTTTTCCCCGTTACGTGCATAGTCACATATTCCCGTCAACACATATTTATTCTCAATGCCACACTATTTCAGCTAAATCACCAACGATTTGAACTTTGTGAAGAAATCCTAGATTGTCTCAAAGTGAGATGGACTCAATGAGATCAACTCATTTTCGAGTTAGTGCCCTCTCATATCAGTGACTCGATATTGATATAGAATTTGTTGTGTTTAGTATTAATATATGTATGGAAGAGAATATCCCTCGAAATACTGAGACAAAGCATCCCGAATGCCTCATCTAGTCTGTTGAAGTACTTCGGTTTTTCCACAACAGATTTGGGATCTGTCTCAATTCCCATGGTGACTCTGTAGAGACCTTTCGACCTTAGTTGGATCACCATTTCATACTTCCATTTTAAATAGTTGAATGGGGTAAACAGTACATGACTCTGCTCCATTTATTCTTTCACTGAGTGACAGAAACACTGGAAGTACCTGCAATGCAAACACTTAAATTTTTCTGGAAAATACCCTAGATAGAAACTCAAACGATCTGGATTTGATTTGAAGCTCTAAAGAGCTCTGATACCATGTGAAAATATGATCCACATAAATATCTATGAGTTGATGGAATCTTCACAAATTCAATATGTTCATGAAATATGCAGAAAAACAGTGAAAATACTGAAATTAGCACAAAAGAATGGAGACAATAACAAAGTTTACTATTATTGTCCAACATGTGAATATGTCTAGAACATGTTTATATTACAATAAGAGAAAATCATTATCCTTTGAAGGAAAATTGGATGCATACATGGGGCAGGATTAGATTGGACCTCAAAACCCCTATAGATGGACCAATGAGCTCCCTAACCACCTCAAACAGTCACGAACGTCGGTGTGAATGTGGATGGAGCATGCCAGGACATAAATGAAGGTAGGGTAGGTGTGGTGGAGTGCATGGATGAGTGGGAGTGGATCTAGGAAGCAATTAATGGTCCAAAAGGACAAAAAATACCCAAAAATCATGCATGGGTGCCTCTGGTCAACCAATTTGTTTGTTTCATGGAGTGGGAGTGCACCAAGGACTAAACTATCATAAATGAGGGTGCATGTGTAACCATAATGATAAAATGTGAGTGACTGGGTGCATTAATGAGTCCAAAACACCAAAAGGACATTGTTTGATCAAGACAACCTAGTTTTGGAACATATAACATAAGTATGAAACTAATGAAAATGTGTCCTAGGTGTATGACCACAGTACTAAGGTGGTATAATGCTCTAACATGAACACCTTGTTGCATTGGGATTTATGTTCTTATGATTGCAAAGGTTGTCTCATTCCTATTACTTTTTTTTGATGTATTTGTAACTTCAGAATATATTCACTTGTATATTTTATGTATTGTACCCTAATGTTTATTCCGGGAAGTATATGTAATGTAATGGAGTAATGTCATACCCTGATGTTCCTATCGGGAGATTCAATAATGTAAACAAGTCATGTAAAGTCATAGTGGGTAACCATTCTTATTGTTGAAGGGTTAAAGTCCCCACAGTTGTGGGGCACTAGGGTTATTAGACTCTCCTAGAGAACTCGACCCTAGGTGAGTTAATGTAACTCAGGTCATTAGTACCCAGTTGTGGTTACTCGAGCCTACATGACTGATTTAGGATTACTCGAGCCTACATCATAGATTTAAATGTTAAGTGAACAAAATAATATAAATAGAGAGTGATACTCTCTATTTATTACACACACACTCACTCACTGGGGCGCATGAGTGAGAGAGGAGAAGCTCTCTCAAGAGAGAGAGAGAATAAGCTATTAGAGATCATCTTTATGTTTTCAGGTTTTATTGCTGCCATTGGTGCTCATTCTATCTCTGATGAAGTTGCAGGGTTTTCTCCTTTATCGTTTCCCCAAGGAAAATTCTTTGTGTCTCTTGTCTCTTGTGTTTATTACTGTGCATGTTATTCTCTCAGATAAGATCCTAATATCATATTGCTCAAATGATAAAAAATCTAACATGGTATCAGCGCTAACCCGAGAAGAAGACGCTATGTAGATGCAGAAGCTAGGGATTCTTACTTTTTTGGTCTCTCTCCACAATCCATCAGCAAAATTATGCTAGGCTGACTCTCCAATGAAGGGCACATCTTTCTGTCGAAGCCAAATTTGATTCCGGGCATTTTTAGTTTTTAGTGCGGGAAATTAGGGATTTTTACAGAAGAATAATTTTTGAGTGAGCCCGGCATAGGATTGATCTCCTCATCAAAATTGAATTTTAGAGACCTGGGTCGATATTTTTGGTTGAGTGTAACTCCAGGAAAGTCAAACCCTAGTTTGAACCCGGGCTGGAAAAACCCTAAATACTAAAACTGACACGTTTTGGTAAATTTTCTATATCTCAGGATTGAATAAGTCTTAAGGGCGAAAACTTTCACAGGTCGAATATAAAATCCTGATGTACACTATGTCCAATTTTCAGCCTCCGTTTCTCTATATTCTAGGAGATATGATTCCTCCAAGTTAGGGTTCCAACCTCTTCCAGGATTCATCCCTAAATAGGAAACCTGGGGAGAATTGTTATATCTTAGGATATGAAGGTCCAAATGAAATTTATGAAGATTTTATAGAAATGGAATGGAATTTACTTTTGTTGGTAAAAATTTTCAGACCTTGAAGATGAAACAGGGACACATGGAAGTCCGTACAACTTCACTATGCTGAATAGTCCTGAAACATGTCACCTTGGAAAAATGCTCATAAATCCCAATTGGTGAAACCAATTCTAATGAAACCTATGGTGTTGGAACAAGGATAGATGAGGATACCTCAGTATTAAATCTTAGACACAGATGAGTAGTATGTTCAGAGATACCACAAAAACAGTATCAAGAATTTCTGCTGAAGAAATTGGTAAACTAGGGCTTCCTGTTCTGGGAGCTTCCCTCCACTGTTTTCAGAAAAGGAGTACATTGGATAGCTCACCTTGAAAATTTCTATCTTTCTATTCAATCAAATTTGAAATATTCCAAGTTTTGAAAATTAGGGTTTCTCTGAAAAACCCTAGATCAACCATCTCCAGAACCAGGACGAACACCTCAAATCGGTAAGATCTAATATTTTGCTATTTACAATCGAGGTTCTCATTTCAAGATGACTAATCACACTAGCTTGATGAAAAGCTTGGTGAGGTTGACAACTTCAAAGCATAGAAGTATAGGATCCCACTAGTTCTTGAAGGAAATGAAGTGGATACCTACATAAGTAGAGAGGTTCCAGTTCCAAAGGGAGATGAGGCTAAAAGCCTTACACAAGAAGAACTTGGTCAAGGTCAAGAATATCACTGCTGATTCAATCATGGATCACCTTATACCACAAGTTTCTTCCCTAAAGACACTGAAAGAGATGTTTGATTCCTTGACCAAGCTATTTGAAGGGAAGAGCATAAATCAAAAGATGACCTTAAGAAAACAGTTGAAGAATGAGAAAATCCAGAATGCAGAGACCATACAGTCATACTTTACAAGGGTCTCTCAAATCAAAGAAAAACTTGAAGCAGTAGAAGAAGAAATGGAGAATGCAGAAGTTATGATAAATACCTTGAATGGCCTCCCAGGATCATGGGATTCATTCATTCGAGGAACGTGTGCCAAAAGGAAGTGATTACTTTCAACAGACTCTGGGAAGAAGAAGAAGCTTGACTCAGAATAAGAGAAGAGAATATGGGAGCAACTGAAGATCAAGCTCTCACCATACAAAGAATATCCCTCAAGCAATGAGAAATATGAAGAACTCAACTCTTGAAGAACCTCTTATCCATCTTATCATTTGGATAAGAAATGATGCTATTATGAATAAAGAAGATGATGAAGCTGAAGGATCAAGAAGGAGTCCACCCTTGAAACAAATAAAGATAAGTATTCAATTGTCATTTCATGATATTGCTTTTGTTATGCATTTGTTTATATTTAATTGATGTATTATGCATGATAGAGTGTTTTCATTAATGACAGTATACTACTAATACGCATGTGATTGGTAAGTAGCTCATGGAGCTATACAACTCTCCATTGCTATTTATCTAGAGTGAAACCTATTTGATGACATATTGGATTAGTGCACAATCTCAATGTTGTCCTGGTAGAGATGGAAGGCATCTAGAAAAGTTTCTATGAGATATGGATGAATGTTGTATTGGATAAAATAGTTACATGATTATATCTTTATGCATAAGAATTTACCATTATGAATATGCATTATGAAATGTTTCTAATCATACAACTGGTGCATTTGACTTGTAAGAAATATCGCGTACAATCGCCTACAAGAAAAGAAGGATGAGACTTGTTCCAAAGAGCAAGTGACGACAGATAAAGAAGAATATGATGATACTTTTAAAGAATTTAAGAGGCCTCAGACACAGTGTAGTTATGTGACACTGTTGAGTGACATCATTGATGCAAAACCTTCTAGCTACGAAGAAGTAGTGAAGAAGAAAGGGAAGGAGAGTACTAGGTCAAGAATCATGATGTCTAGGATGCAGTATCGAGACCTGAAGGGAAGTTTGTAGTTCCATCATGCAGTAGATAGAAACATCGTGGGATACAAGGCAAGATTCGTAGCATGAGGATTCTTACGGAAAGAAGGAATAGACTACGAAGAGACATTTGCATCCAGTGGGAGTTGAGACACATGACAGGCAGACTCATGTGTGCAAATTAAAGAAGGCCTTGTACAAAGGAACCCATGGGATAACACATACATGAGGAGCTTGAAGAACACCTAGAGTGATGAAGATATTAACCTTTGCTACAAGGTTTAAGATGAAAGCCTATAGAGGATTACAAGCTCACAGATGGGTGTGAGAAGAAATTTTGAAAAGGTTCAAGATAGAGGATTTTGGTATCTAGTGACCCTAGATGGATACATAGAATAATAGTAGCAGAGGAAGCTACTTGTCACTCAGGAATAGAATGTTTTAGTGCATAGAGTATGAAAGACAGAGGGAGAATGATGCTCCGCTTCAGAGGGAGTGACTGCAGAAGATCTTGAGGTTCGACATGGTATGATAGGATGGACAATTTACTGATGGCTCTAGGATTTACTAAGAGTAAAGTGGATTCCAACCTTTTCTTCAAGGTTGAAGGTGGAAGACCAGTGATGCTCCTGTTATATGTCGATGATTTGTTCCTAAAAAAAAGGAACTCATTAAATTTGCAAGAAGGAGACTTGCTTCCGAGTTTGAGATGAAGGACTTGGGTATGATGCACTACTTTCTAGGCATGGAGGTGTGGCAGAATGCAGATTGAATCTACCTAGGACAAGGGAAGTATGTAGTAGAGATCCTGAAGAGATTCGAGATGATGGAATGCAAGGCCATGACCACACCTATGGCATCGAACCTGAAGCTATTGAGTGTTGCTTCATCAGAGTCGGTTGATGCCATAATGTATCGTCAGATAATTTGTTCCTTGATGTACTTGACGAATACGAGATCAGATATTTGCTTTGCTGTGAACACCTTGAGCTAGTTCCTAATGGATATGAGACATGTTCACTTGATTGTTGCAAATCATATTCTAAGGCACCTAAAGGGAACCGTTGATTATGGGCTCAAGTATAAGGTTGATCAGAAGATTAACCTGCAAGGTTATGTTGATTCAGATTGAGCAGGCAGTGCCATCGATAGAAAGAGCACTTCAGGGTGCTGCTTTAATATGGGATCAGGTATGATCTCTTGGTTTAGTAGGAAATAGTCTTGCGTGGCACTAAGTACAACTGAAGTAGAGTACGCTGCATCTTGTTCAACTAGTTGTGAGGCAATATGAGTGAGGAAGCTAATGTATGATTTATTTGATCTCCAATTTTATGCTACTTGTATATATTGCGACAACCAAAGTTGTGTGAAGTTGTCTAAGAACCTGGTGTTATAGCTGATTTTACCCCACCAGGTGAGTCACACTTGTATGGCCTTCCCCTGTCCCTCTGTAGACTCCTTAGACCCCTTGGACCATTTTTTGTCCTTTGATGTTTCCTAGACCATTCCTATAAACATGTGAAAATTGATACATGAGACTTTTAAACCCCTAATCGCGTATATATGCGGGTTTGACCCATAAAACCATGTACATCAGGATGTGTACAAAATCCAAATCCTTTTGGAGTTTTCCTTGACATGGATCCAACTCACTTGTCTCCTGGCCTTCCACATGCCTTGAGATCGCTCGGATTTGACCTTTCATTACCCCTTTGAAAATCTATATAAGGAACTCTTTGGATACATTGAAGGCATAAGAGAATTGAAAGCAAAGAAACTATAGTCCATTGTTGGCGAAACTTGTGCTTGAGTCTGCATCCCTTTGTCCCTTGGAGTACTTTTGTGTTCTTCGCAAGCTTGCCTTTTGCTTGTGAGCTTGCTATCGAGAGATGGAGGATTGAGGTGGTGGAGGCCCAAGTGGGGGATTCAGTTTCTCCGATTCGCAGACGTGTCGACAGAGGTTGTATTCATTGTAATATCTGATTTTATATTAATAGAAATCTCTTTTCATGTCCAATTATGTATGTTTGAATGAATATTTTATCCATGGATGATTTCAAATGCTTATACATTGCTGATTATAGATGCTAGAATAGATATAACACCAATATATATAGTATGCTTGTCTTGTTTACTTGTTGTTGAGGAAGTGATTAATCAATTCAAGCTGAAGTTGGAAAGCTCAATGGGGATCTACCTCAACCGTCCGAAATAAGGTACAAGGTCTGATCCTTTAGTGTTAGATATTTGATTTCTATTGCATATTGGAAAGGATTGATTTCTTGAGTCAAGCTGTCTGTTGTGGTACCCCAAGCCATCGAAATTTCTCTCCGTAATAGAATTGGTGACTCCTATACATGGGTGTCCTAGTTAGCTTCCCTTTGCATTTGGTACCCATGCTATGAGTCCTCTCTTAGGTCTGGGAGTCCTTTGTATAGTATCGTCGTGTCTTTGAGAATGAGCTTCATACTCCTCTTGATATTTTTGCTGGCCTTTTTCCCCTTATGTCAAGTTGTAATTGCATTATCATGAGCTTTTCCTACCTCATTGAGCCTTATGCCGGCTTCCTTGACTTTGAATATCAGCCAGATAGCCCGAGCTTGTCTCATGTCTAGCCATGCAGAGCCATTTTGTATATCCTTTGCAGCTTGATTCCCTATTTTTACTAGGAGAGGACTTTCCCCCGAGTGTCGCTATCCTACACATGTATCCTTGCATTGAGCATAGGTATGTTCCACTGCTTGGAACTAGTTTGTTTTCCCATATGACACTCGTCTCCTCCTAGTCTGTAACTATAAAGCCATTTTATTCTTTTTCAAGATTTTTAAATATTTGAAAAAGTCCAAAAAAAAGTGAAAAAACCAAAAAGCAGGACAAGGAAAGATGTTATCTTTGGCAGCTGTCGAGTCATGTCGCCTTTGAACAGAGCATTGTATACCACATTCGTTGGTTGGGTTTATAGTCTGACTTTAGGAGCTGTACTCATTTATTTGAGTTTATCTCCACCAACTGGTTAAGCTTCCAGTCCTCATGGAGCCTCTGTCAATGCCTCCTATGTCACAGAGATGTCCCAGTTTTGTATATCGAGTCTATGCTGCTTTCATTCACTCACCATTTTCCATTATGCTCTTGTTCGAAGGAAGTTGAAACCTAAGTCGACCATTCCTCAGTTATCTTGACTTTGCATGTCAGCCATTCCCGGTACAGTTACTGGTTCTTGCACCTTATGATCGAGTCCTTCCACATTATACAACTTTGATGAGTACCTTGTGTTAGATGATGGGGGATGCTTTAATGCCCTCCTTCCAGCGGATTTCATCCCATCGACTTCAGATCATTTATTCTAGGATTGCAATCTAGAGTCATTTTTTAGTGCCTTGAGACTTGCAGCCATTAGTGGCAGGTTCTCTTGCCATCAACAGTTTTTGGGAATACATCAATGCCCCCTGATCGATGGATCCTCTCAAGTGTTCAACCTCAACATATTTATTCATACTTGTTAGTTTGCACTCTAGTACCTTGATTCCCATTATCATTATCAGTGGGCAATCTCACGTCTGTTAATGGTATATATCAATGACCGGTAATCAGACGATGGACTACTATGTTCGACCTCGACACCTCTATTCACATAGTAGGACATGTACTCGTAGCAGTTTATGTAGAAGACCTTCTAGATTGGTGGCATCTTTTATATGCTACCTCCTTGATCGTGCCGGTGTTCATGAGATTTCATCTCTCGTGACTTGATTCTAGTATATGTTAGACATTTCTAGATATAATGGAGATCTTGATCCATTATATATCTTCAGCCATTGTGGATATCATGATCCTTTGAATATCTTCATCAAGGAGATTCTGATCTATGTATATTGTACATGGCGATGACCACTTATGTGATATTTTGTATCATGCCTATTCATGGCCATTGTACTCTTATGTATCCGGGACTGCTATATGTATTTGCAGTTATGTGCAGAGTTGTATCATTGTACTATGCTGATTGGGTGGCTGGTATTCCATTTGGGATCCTTCATCACTCCACTTCTGGGATGGACTTATAATGTATTTTGGCCATCGTATGACCCCTCTGACCTCACACATTAGGGGGCATCTGTTATAGCTGATTTTACCACACCAGGTGAATCACATTTGTATGGCCTTCCCTTGTCCCTCTGTAGATTTCTTAGACCCCTTGGACCATTTTTTGTCCTTTGATGTTTCCTAAACCATCCCTATAAACATGTAAAATTTAATATATGCGACTTTTAAACCCCTAATCTCCTATATACGTGGGTTTGACCCCTAAAAACACATACATCGGGATGTGTACAAAATCCAAATCCTTTTGGAGTTTTCCTTGACATGGATTTGACTCACTTGTCTCCTGGCCTTCCATATGCCTTGAGATCACTTGGATTCGACCTTTCATTACCCCTTTGAAAAGCTATATAAGGAACTCTTTGGATACATTGAAGGCATAAGAGAATTCAGAGCAAAGAAACTATAGTCCATTGTTGCCAGAACTTGTGCTTGAGTCTGCATCCCTTTGTCCCTTGGAGCACTTTTGTGTTCTTTCCAAGCTTTCCTTTTGCTTGTGAGCTTGCTATCAAGAGATGGAGGATTGAGGTGGTGGAGGCCCAAGTGGGGGATTCAGTTTCTCTGATTCGCAGACGTGCCAACAGAGGTTGTATTCATTGTAATCTCTGATTTTATATTAATAGAAATCTCTTTTCCTGTCCAATTATGTATGTTTGAATGAATATTTTATCCATGGATGATTTCAAATGCTTATACATTGTTGATTATATATGCTAGAATAGATCTAACACCAATATATATAGTATGCTTGTCTTGTTTACTTGTTGTTGAGGAAGTGATTAATCAATTCCAGCTAAAGTTAGAAAGCTCAATGGGGATCTACTTCAACCATATGGAATAAGGTATGAGGTCTGATCCTTTAGTGTTAGATATTTTATTTCTATTGCATATTGGAAAGGATTGATTTTTGGAGTCAAGCTATTTGTTGTGGTACTCCAAGCGATAGGAATTTCTCTCCATAACACCTGGTGTTCCATGACAAGTCAAAGCATATCGAGATCAAATATCACTATATCAGGGATATGGTGCAGAGAGGAGCAGTGAAGCTCCACTATGTTGCAACTGACAAACAGATAGATGATGTGTTGACCAAGCCATTAGCTAGAGTGAAGTTTGAGTACTTCAGGGAGAAGCTTGGTGTTCTCTAGATTGAGGTTCCCTTCAAGGGGAAGTGATGATTCCATGATCCATTCTGACATGGTGAGAGGATTGGTTCCTTCCATGGTCAGATGTAAGTGCTGAGCCATTCCGAGGTGACCGTGGGATGTTTTACCACATGATTGGATATAAGTCCTGAAGGCCATTCTATGGGAGAATGGAGGTACCTGGTCAGTTACGAGGAATACTCAACCTAGAGCTGAAGGCCATTCTGATATGATTGTGGGATGTGTTCCCACATGACTAGATATAAGTGTTGAAGTCCATTCTGATATGATTGTGGGATGTGTTCCCACATGACTAGATATAAGTGTTGAAGTCCATTCTCTAGGAGAATGGAGGCACCTGGTCAGTTACTAGGAATACTTAGCCTAGAGCTGAGGGCCATTCTGATATGACTGTGGGATGTGTTCCCACATGATCAGATATAAGTGCAGGGCCATTCTGATATGACTGTGGGATGTGTTCCCACATGATCATATATAAGTGCATAGCCATTCTGATGTGACTGTGAGATGTGTTCCCACATGATCGGATGTAAGTGTAGAGCCCTTCTGACATGTATGCTGGATTGGTTCCTCGCTTGGGCAGATATAAGTGCAGAGCCCTTCTGACATGTATGCTAGATTGGATCCTTGCATGGGCAGATGTAAGTACAGAGCCCTTTCGACATGTATGTTGGATTAGTTCCTTGCATGGTCGAATGTAAGTGCATAGCCTTTCTAGCATGAATGCTGGATTGGTTCCTCTCATGGTCAGATGTGAGTGCTGGGCCTTTCTGACATAGATGAATGGATTGGTTCCTCTCATGGTTAGATGTGAGTGCTGGACGTGGATTTCTGACATGTGTGGTGGATGTGTTCCTTGCATGGTCAGATGTAAGTGTTGGGTGGGCCATTTTGACTTAGGGTTAGATATAAGCGCTGAAGAAGACCTACATGGAGGCTAGGCCTACAACCAACATGAAAAAGGGATGGTTGTGTAGAACTTCTTGTGACGATAAGAATGAAGAGATAGGACCATTTGATTGAGATAGCGGAAGCAGTGATGATGATGATGATCCAGTGATGATCCAGATGATACAGAGAAGAAGACTTGTGCTGATAAATTGTGTCGAGAGAATACCTTCCTAGTTAAGAGGGAGTGTTGATGTATTTGTAACTTTGAAATGTATTCACTTGTATATTTTATGTATTGTACCTCAATGTTTATTTCGGGAAGTATATGTAATGTAATTGAGTCATGTCATACCCCGATGTGCCTATCGAGAGATTCAATAATGTAAACAAGTCATGTAAAGTCATAGTGGGTAGGGCCTCCTTATTGTTCAAGGGTTAAAGTGCCCATAGTTGTGGGGCACTAGGGTTATTGGACTCTCCCAAAGAAGTCGGCCCTAGGTGAGTTAATGTAAGTTAGGTCATTAGTACCCCAATTGTGGTTAGTCGAGCCTACATCACTGAGTTAGGATTACTTGATCCTACATAATAGAGTTAAAGGTTAAGTGAACGAAAGAATATAAATAGAGAGTGAGACTCTCTATTTATTACACACACACTCACTCATTGGGGTGCATGAGTGAGAGAGGAGAAGCTCTCTCAAGAGAGAGACAGAGATCATCTTTATGTTTTTAGGTCTTACTACTACCATTGGTGCTCATTCTATCTCTGAGGAAGTTGTGGGGTTTTCTCCTTTATGGTTTCCCCAGGGAAAATTCTTTGTGTCTCTTGTATCTTGTGTTTATTGCTGTGCATGTTATTCTCTTAGATAAGATCCTAAGATCATATTGCTCAAATGATAAAAAATCTAACACTTGTATCTAACATTCCTACATGGAAGCATTGACATTTTCAAGGCATTCATCTCTTGCAGATTAGCATGTTGTTAACAAGAAATGAACCTCAACTTAAGATTAGTTGCTTGATGACTGCATTTTTCATATATTTAAATGACATCTTAGTTCATTATTTTATCTTGGTATCTATTATGCTCACTCATGTTTATGCTCTTCTATTTATTATATCATGTCATGTCTTTTTTGATAATATTTTGCTCAAAATTTATATAGTATTGCATATAAGTGATAAAATAGATGAAATTCGTATTATTTATATGTTCTTGAGCAATGTCATTTTATTATCTCTTATGATTTTTGGGCTTGCCATGTTTATTATATGCTTTACTCTTGAAAGTTATTTTTTGTAGATTATCTATCTATGTTGTGGTATAGCTTGTTTTTTCTATTCCTTCTTTGTTTAAGCATATGATGGTTGCATAGCTCTAGTTTTTTTTAGCATTGTTCCTCTTTTTAGCTTATCCTTGATTGCAACAAAGATGGTTAATGTTAAGAAGGAATGTAATGTTGTAATTTGATCATATTATATCACCATATTCCAATAATTCTTTATGATGGACATCCATCTTCTACTATTCATGCATCTTTCCTCTGGGTTGTGAATACTGTCTTCTTGGCTCATGTTTCGATGGATAAACCATTTGGGTCTTGTATTCGCAATGTAATATTTAGTAAGAGCTCATTCAAGACTATTTCAATGTATGGATCCTTCTTGTATTTGGAATGCAGCCTATTGAGTTATTTTATCTATTATTTGAGTTATAGGTTGTGATGAATTTACAATCACATGTTCTGTTGTATTGGCCATACACTATTGTGTTGTGCAAACGTTTATCATACAACTTGGTTCGAATGCAATTTCACGAGAAGCAGATGTTGTCTTCATCATGTCCATGAGATGAAGTGTGTTTTTATTTGCATCTTATGCAACATTCTAAAAGTTGTCATCAAGGAGGATGCTGGTGTGTTTCCACCTTCCTCCCATTTATATTCTTTCTCCCAATCATCATTAAGGGGGAGTGTTAGAATATGTAATGATGACTTATGTGATATATTCGTAAAATATAATTTAAAGGCATAAAATAACTCCAATATTATAAAATAGAGATATCCCACATGCATCATTGTAATTATACCCTTTGTGACCATTTTCTATATAGAGAGGTGGAAATTCATTTATCCCACATGTGTTATGGTATATAAGAGAGGTGAAGGATACCCTTTTGGGTATGTGTTGATTGTAGTTCATCACACATCACATGTTGTGTATGTGATTTGTACACACATGATTGTGACATGATTGGGTGATGGAGCTTGATGTGATGCATATGTGATGATGCCATGTAATCTTAGAGATCTATTTTTAGAATAATGGAAGATGTAACCCTTCTTGTGGACATAGCCAATATTGGGTAAACCACATATATCGGTGTTCTATTTTCTCCAAATTTATTTCATGTTTTATGTTGCTTTGTAGATATAAGGATAGACTAGTAATGCTTTCCGTAGTTTGTATTGTGTTATGATATAATTTCATATGTTCACAATATTCTAACAGTATGTCTGTCTAAGGGTCATAGATGCCAACATGGATGTGTTAGGACTCAACCCATGTTTCATATATCAATGTAGGAAGGGTTAAGTTCCATTTGAATCCATTTGGAAACAAGTAGCTTTTGGCTTGCAAAAGCTAGAAATTGCACCTAGTTTCAAATTCTTCACTCCTTGTCTTGGAGATTGAGTTAGTATCTTTGATTTTTAGATTCAGGATACTACACAATATGAGTAATAATACATTTTTTTATGTTTATCAAGTCTATCGTTTATATAACCCATTTGACAATGTAACTTGGAATCACTATTACGGGGCATGCGTAGCCTATAATATGGGAATGAAGGTAGGTAAGTAAAAAAGAATCCACAAACCTCTTGTACAATGCAATTCTAGTCCTTCAACCTCGTAGATGAAAACCATCAAACTATAATTCATCTCACCAAAAATCCTTTCATTAGTTTTAAATGAGAGGTCTGAATTAATCATGCCTAAGCTATTTGCATGAAATGAAAAAAGCAAAGAAAACATGTTTTAACCAAATATATTGAATATTAACCCACCATGTTTCTAGTTTACTGAGACATGTGAGGTCCACTACCATATAAGCACAAATAGTTATGCTAGGGACTCTTTTTTACTAGATACTTATAGTTAACACAAGCAAGCAACAATTGTTCAACTTGAGATTTCAATGTGGAAAAATTTTCTCACCCTTTTAGAGAAGTCATCCTTTAGTTAAGAGGGTGGTACCTATTCCACCAAAGTTGCACAAGGTTTGCACCCAACCCCAACCACTATCATAAGTATTTGTGTATAACTATCATGAACATAAACAAAACTGTCATTAAAAATGCTTGAATCATAATAAGGCATTAGCATCATATCCCTTTCACTAACCTAACAAATAATTGCCACAAAATCTTTACTCCCTAACTCTATTACTATGTTAAAAATAGTAACTAAAAATTTAGAATAACTCTATTACTATGTTAAAAATAGTAACTAAAAATTTAGAATAATATGACGAGGCTCACACTCTAATCACAATTACTTGAACATCAAACTAATATTCAAGAAAAAAAATGTTTGCAAATATATAAAAATGTTGTGGATGAGTGATGAAACACCTTCCTAAAATATATCAATTTGATAAATGTGTTAAAACATAATATTAGACAATAATTAAAAAATATTAACATTAAAGTAAAATATAAAATAAGACATTTTTATTAAAAATAAAGTTATTTATATACATTGACTATCAAGTATATAATCTATGGAACTTTTGGTATTTAATAATAAGTAAAAAAATGTTTTACAAGCCTACAAATAAATACATAAAAAAAAATAGTAAATACTTCGTATCAATTGGAAGATCATATGCCCCACGAATGGTGTCAATCAAGCATGCTCTTCTCCTATTCCTCTAGGTGCCACGTGCCTTCATGCCTCTCCAGACTTAATTATAATAGATGATTAGTACGGTCTTTGTTGTTTTTATGAAGTGGTCATAGTCTGGTTTTAAGTTTTCATAGTCTGCTGGTCATAACTGGTAGCCTATAGTTGTTTCAAAGTGGTGGTAGTTATAGACCTCATAGCTCTTCTTTGGCTCATACTCTTCCTGGATTTGGCTTCTTTGGCATCATTTTTACTATTTCTTTGTTCAGTTTCTTTTAGTTAATACAGCTGTTATGTTAAAAAAAATGTAGTAAATTAAATTTTAGACTATTTGTATCTAAAATTTGGTGTTTTTTTGGATCAAAATTGGGGAAAATTGTTGAAAAAGTAGTTTTCAGTGATTGGAATTGTATAATCTAGATACCCAAAGGTAATCTAAAATCCTAAATCCATTTTTGCAGTAAAAATTGCAATTTTAACACTTTCATTTTTAACAACAATACGAGATTCCAACCAAACTTGAAACTAGTCCTTCTCCAACCATTCATTTATTTCCAACAAATCAAACATAACAATCTTCTTCTCTTCTTTTAAGTCTACATCGTAAATATGGAAAGAATTGACAAGGAGGTTCATAAAAATTTCAAAGAGATTTTTTTTTTTGTGAAAAAGAAAAGAATGTAAAATTTTGCGATTTTTTATCTATAGATTTAAATATTTCATATACTTATTCAGTAGATAGGTATTTGTGTTATACAAACCATTCTGAGATACACTATTCTTAATAGGATTTAGTGAATTATATAAATGTATAAAGGTACTGTGAAGTGAATTAATTTTATTTTATTTAGTATTAAAGTTTTTTTAACTACTAATTTAAAATATTTGTATGATTTTGTAAAATAATAATAATAATAAAGAAAGTTGTTTATGTGTTTTTATAAGTATAAATAAAAGTTAAGAAAAAAGGTATATTGGCTTAGGTTAAATCAGCCACAACTATATACAAACTAGTTAAGAGTCTAAATTCTAAAGAGAGTAACAACATTAGAAATAGGTATGCAAATTGGGTGTAGATAAACTAAGAAGTGGCCATTTTAACATCAAAAGGGGTTTGGTCATGATCATTTGAGGTAGGGCCCTAACCAAACCAAATGGATTTTCATGTCAATTGCATTGGTTTCCAACCATATGTGGGAGACTTAGGAGGTTTTGTTCCTTTACATAGACATGGTGAATGCTAATAAATATTTGTTATGGTGGTGTGGGGTTAGGGGCCATCTCTTGTGCTCACGCCATTTGCACTCATATTTGTCAACCTAGTGCCAAGGGCCATCCTCCCCTTTGTGAAAAAGTGGGTTGAGAGGGGCCAAGTGTCTCCTTATTCATGGTACATGAGGTCCCACTCCAAAAGTCCAAACGTTATTAGAGACACTTCACCTCCATCCTTAATTTTCGAACCTACACCATGATATACATAGTGAGTCCAACAAGTTAGTGCATCATTGTGCCATAGAGAAACTATTTAATGGGAATACTAAACTTAAAGCAACATCATTACACTTCTTCCAAATCCAAAATGAATTTTTTTGCACTAACAAACATTTTAGGTAGATTGAAACTTAATGTCCTAAGGAAGTTAATCACCTAAAAGTCATATCTCCAAGAGATGGAGGCAAGGAAATATCGTTGATAATGAGACTCAACCAAGGGCCACACAAACTTAGCTAGAGGGCATCCAAATTAAATGTTTGAGACTCTCTATAACTCCAACATCGAGGACAATGTAGGTTTTGAAACCTAGAGGTATAACAATTTAGCCATTGGCAAGTCTCCCATAATTAACCACAAAGTAAATAAACATGTATCGGGTTCCAATGCCATCCAAATGCCACAAATCCAAAATAACCATGTCTCTTGTTTGGATTTTTGATATCTTAGTTTGTTGAGTTGACCAATTGAAGAGAGATTTGGATAGAGCCACATATATCCCATAATAGGCTTTTATTTGGTAAAGGTTGTGACTTTCCCCTATTTCCAATCTTGTCACCTAATCAATAGCATTGGAAGGCCAAGCTTAGGGACTAGGTCATTTGGAATAAGACCTTTGGTTCACTCCACAATGAATGGTAATGTTGGCCAACATAAATTTTCTTTGGACCTAGACCAAGAGAGATAATTTCATGTCAAGGTATCAAAGAATTCATTAGCAAATAGATCACCCTTCCTAAAAGCCTAAATCCTGAAATCCAAGAAGATTCAAGGAAGTGATTGCCTTCAAATATGTGCACCACTACAAGTAATTCTCATTAAAATACAAGTTGATCCAGAGATACATATCTCTTAGCTAGCGTAGGTTGGCCTTGATACTATCCAAAGGCTTCCACTTTATTTGTAAAAAAAAGCACTAACAACCTTGATATGATAAGGGATGATGAGATTGGTCTAAAGAGGAACTTCCCATCAAAATCATCTCTTGAGAGGAGGCCCTAAATAGTTTGGTCTATGAGGAGAACTTTCCATGTCTCATTTCCTTGCATAGATCGAATTACCCTTTCACACATAGATCTTGAACCTGGAGGCAAGTTTTGACAATGCCCAAATCTCCAAACTCCTACCTAAAAATACTTATATATTCTTTGGCCCCTAATTTAATGTGTCAAAGTAGGACCCACTTCAAAAAACTAACTCGAGAATAAATAAAAATATTTGGGGGTGAAACATAGCTTCTAGTTAATTATGTGTAACCCCTTTCTTTTATCAACTTTCTCCCATAGAAAATTATTGAGGTCCTTCTCAAGCCTTTCATAGCCTCCTTAGAGGGAACCTAGCAACAAGAGTAGTAAACATGCATTGTTCCTAACACCTTTGTTCAAATTTGAAACACGGAAGACAATGGTAGGGGTTTTTTAATCCATTTATCTATATTATTTCCCACCTTGTGCAACACAACCTCCAAAATATCTTTTGGTGGTTCCTAGAAAGAAAAAAATATGCCAAAGAATTGAAAATCTTGTTGGGATGGATCCAATACTAGTTTAGAAAAACCAATCGGTTTGGAATAGGGTGTTTTCTATGTTTGTAGAAGTGTGTTTTATCCCATTGGCTATTGAGTCCTAGGGAAACACAAAAGTGTCAATGCATTCCATGATATTAAACCATGCCATTAGGTATTCTACAATGATTAACAACGAATCATTAATGATGTGGGTATTGGGTAGTTGTCTAACTTCAAGACCAAGATGGGGAACACCTTGAATCAAACGAGAAATATATGGTTAGTAGGCTAAGGGATAATCTTTACTTATTGAACAAAATATATTGATATCTTCATATGTTGATGGAAAGGAAATCCAAGGCATATGTAAAAAGGGTTTGGACAATTATTATGATAAGGGTGGGACCAAAACCTAGAGATTTGAGCATCATGATAAATTGACTATTCATATTGGTGATCAAGGAATCCAATAATATCTAATTACAATCAATACAATCAAATATAGGAAAGGGAAATGTCTTTGTATTAATATATGGATGAGAAATAATTACAACCAAAATCATTGATGTCGATGGCTTCGATCTCAACAAGAATGTCTACAATCTCCTATGACTATGAAGACCTATCCAACCATAAGCTAACTCTACTTTGCCTCTAATTTAGAATTCAAACTAGCAGCATAAGGTTGCTTTTCCTGGCCTCTTCCACTTTCTTCATGAAGGCTCCATTTATAGGCCTAGAACTCAATAGATGACTTAGACAAAGAATAGGATGAGATCCCTATAGGTGAGGAAAGCGAATGCCACCTCTCCCAAGCATATAGGAACTAAACCTATGGAGGTTTCCACATGGAAGCTTCTAGAAACATCTTTTTTTTCTCATTTACTGACCACCGACGCTCTTAGAAAAACTATCAGAAGTGTCGATCTAGGGTTTTTGCCAAAGAAGAGGGAAAACGACACTTTTTGCTCAACTGGGATAGGCGTCGGCGACGATCTGTGCAAAAATCAAGAAGGCACCGTCCCTTCTAGGTCTGGGAAAAAAGTAACCAAGATGACTCAATCCAAGCTTTCTGGGAGGTTGAAAGGCAAGGTGAAATTCTCATGGAGTGCTAATAAGCAATGTAAGATTTATAGTTGCAACAATTTTAAATAACAGAGAAATGGAAGAACAAAGAACATGAAACATTAAGATCAAATGTTTCAAATAAAACCATATTTGATGAAAAGGGTAGCATGATGTACCATCAATTCACTTTTGGTACTTGTTAGAACACGAGAAGGAAGACTAACCCACCATTTAGTGGAGTAATTTCAAAGTTACCTTGCAGGGTGTTACACTAAAAAGGGTATCGTAGAAATAAGTATCAACAACCCTTTTTAGTTTGGGAGGATGATATACTCAAGTTCAAATATGCATATAACTACCCAAACTTCAATATTTACACTAAAAAAAATCTAAGTAGTGCATCAATTGCACATGTAGACAATGTACCTGTATGAATACCAATTGAAGGAATTGTTTGGGAAATTTTAATATATTTTCCTTTAACCAACTCACATAATTTCATTCATCTCTTGACTTTGGTTTAATAATCATGACTATATTTAGAGTTAGTGACCATAGTCATATTGAGAATCCATAGATATCAATATGGAAAAAGACAATGATCTTGAACTACCTACATAAGGGAACTAACAACATGAAGATGACTGGACCCAAGAGAAATAAATTGAAGCAAAACATCATGGACCCAACTTGGGTAAGGTGGATAAGAAACACGATGGTGATAGATGTTCAAATCAAGATTGAAACCCAAGGAATTTGAATAGGTTCAATTTTTGTTGAACTCGTAACAAAAGAAAACACAATAAAAATAAATGTCATTTCAATCCCAAAAATAAGGAGAACTTTTTAGAAAATAATGAGAGTTTCAATGACTAGGATAGGTTTTGATCATGAGATTGGTATTAGGAGAAACCCAAATATGATAGAATATATTGAACAAGGACAAAGGTGGGATTTATACCATGGTAATAATTAAGAGTAGATGCAAGCTCTATATGTTATTTCATTATGGAGCATGGGGAAATGTGATAAATAATTGTATTTTTAGTGTCCTCAAACAAGTTTTCTAGGTCATGTGTGGAAATGAGACTCGTGACACTAAGGACTATCCAAAAATTAAGATGAACCCTTCAAAACATTTCCAAATTATAGAATTTGTTGAAGATGAAAAACCATGGAAAGTGTTCATTGCTAACCATTCCAAATCCAAAGGTGATGTCCCATAAGATTTCGATGAAGAATTCACCCCTAAGGAGGAATGAATCAATTTATTTGAACAATACCAAATATAGGTTCTAGGTACAAATCCAATCATAGTTCCATTGATTTAGAACAAAACAAGGAAGGTGTCCTACACATGAAAAAATTATCCAAGGAAGAATCTAATGGAGTCTTACAAGAATCGGTGCAAGAGAATCATGAAATCTACCCAAGTTATTCTAAAAACAATTTCTAGGTGAAAGCATAACCAATATAGACTACAAAAGGTTTGAGGAGATCAAAAATATTTAAATACATAATATAGACTACAAATAGTGACCTAAATATTGGGGAAATAACACATCCATGGTAGCTGATACAATATCTCGCAACAAATGGCTATGTTTGGGACAATATCCAAACTTTATTTATTTTCCAATTTTCCTATATCAAAGGTGATAAAGGTGAGAAGAACTATATTTATTTTGGTGCCATTTGAATCTGAAACTTGAAAATATTGTTGTAGATAAGGTCGAACTAGTTGAACCACATTGATAACTCTTTAAAAGTTGTTGTAGATAATTTGATCATGGTCGACAACTACGAGATGCTTCATCCATTTTTGCATTGCAAGTAGTATTTTTAGTTGCATTTTCCATGTCAAAGAGTTGTTGAATGCATGTGCATTGGTTTTTAGAATACAAAAGAAAGGAGTGATTTGATATTATATTGAGATTGTGGAAATTGTTCATTGAACTTAAATATGTAACCTATTTTCAAATAAGAATGAGAGTGGTGTAATATGATTCAATATTCTTAATGGTTCTAACCATTTTATATCTCTTGAACATCCTTTTGTCACATATTATTTCCCAATTAAAAGATAAATTCATGAAATAAATGTAATTAAAAATATATAGACTTGTTTTCCATTGATAGAAAACAAACAATAGTCTAGATTCTCGGGCCTTGGTTGTAGGTTTAGAGAGAAAATTATCCAAGGAAGTGAAAATGATACTAGAGTCTCACTCATTGAGTGAAAAATCAATTAGTAGAAAGTGACACTTGTTGGGAAAGCATGCCTCACAAATACGGTTAGGCATGAGGTCTAATTGAGTAGGAAATTGAGACTATCCCATCATTGCTTTCTTAGTGGTCTATGCATGAATGCAAGATTTAGGATAAGTGGAAATTCCTTGAGGTGACACCATCTCTCTCTAAAATTTTGGGTCTAGGAATTGGTCCTATGTTCTCTACCCATAAAAATACAATTGACTAATGTATGTTCCACCCAATTGTCAATTGAAAAGTTGTGGCCATATTTCTTATCCTAGGTTTATCCCAGGTGAGTGGAAGTGGGAAGTGCTCGTGGTACCTAATAAAAATGTATAATATCTACTTCAAATCCATTGGAGAGTTTCCATCTTCACAAGAGAACATTCACCTTTGGTGGTTGTTTTGGAGGGTTACCATAACTAGTTCTCACACCTTCATTGGTTGGACTTGGGCCTTGAATCATCCTATGTTGAGCTTCAAAAGGAACATCTTAAATATTCAATCATTTTTCTCTAGGTCCTTTACACCTCATACTTGTCTTTGGGAAAGTGGTAATGCTTGGTGAATATTTAGGAAAGTTTAGCAAAGTGTGGTTGTATTGAGAATTAGATTGTAGGTTTCTCTTAACTTGATATTGTTTGAGTCAAGGTGGTTGAAGAACCTATTAGTAGGTACATAAGGACTAGAGGTATCTTTTTAGAGAGCATGAATTTTCCTTCTAGGAGGAAAAGGTAGGATAAGAATGGCTCTTACCCCAAATGGTTTGATGAACAAAACTAGTATATTTCAAACAATCCCATAAGGGTAGAAAGAGAAGAAGAAGTTTGTAATTATAAAGACATGTCATATGAAGTATACCTAATAGGTATCAACATCCACGTGTCCATAATTTTAAGGTTCCCATCCCATCCTATTCAAGAAAATATTGGTTCGATTGAGATCGAGGACCTAACAGACCCTGTCACTATTGTCAATTTCAAGCCACCTTTTACGACATCCTATAGTCCATTATTATTTCAAACCCATAAATTTGACAATCAGGTGTTTAAGATTGTGTAACTCTGAAATTTATTCTTCTTATATTATTTATGTATTATTATTGTAATTGATCATGTAAAGAACCTTAAAAGAATAAATGTAAAACACCCCTGCAAAGTTGGATCAGAATAATCCAAAAGTGAAATTAAATAATGTTTACTTAACGTCCCCTTAGAGAAGTAGACCCATTCAATTTGAGAAATCATAGCTATAAGGAAATGTCACTCAAGTGACAAGTATAAATAGAGAGGGTGCACCTCTGATTTGGACACACTACTCACTCGATCATATTTTCTAGAGAGAGAAGAAGAACAAGTTCGCTCGAGAAGGAAGAGTAACTATAATTGTGAAGACATATTATTCTTGGAGTTTCTATCTTATATTATTCTTATGATCTTTATGGAAGAGCCTTTATCTCTATGATTGTACTAGAATACATTATACTTACTAAGGATTCTATACTGAAGAAGTTTGTTGGGATTTCTTCCCTTGAATGGTTTCCCAAAGGAGAAATTTCGTGTCCTTTTGTTTATTCTTGAATGTCTTTATTTCAGTGATCCTTATGTATGCAATTATTATGTTGTGATATGCTAAATGAATGAAAATATAACATAATTGCTTGCAATTCAAAATTCTAACATGGTATCGGAGCCGTGCTGAAATAATTCATTACAATAGTTGTAACAACTGCAACAACTACAAGTGTCAAATATTAGGGATCCATGATAGCCTTTCCATCTACAGATCAAGCTCAACCTTTTCATCATTGAACTTTCCCTAGGAGGGCACATATTTATGTGGAGGAATATTCCAATTTTGACCTAAAAAATACCAAGGTAAAAAAATAGGGCTCCATGTTTTATGACTGTCTTTCCACTAATTGGTTTCAACCCAAAAATTCTCCTACTCACCCTAGGAGGGTGCATATTTCTGTGGAGGAATAATTCAGATATGAGAATTTTAAATTTTGGCCCTATCACTATTGCTTTGGAAAACTAGGGAATCATATTTTTGGTAGATCCTTCCACATATACAAAAGAACAGGAACATTGTTTAACTCACCTTTGGGAGGTGTATCTCTCTCTCAGTTTATATTTGTAATATTCCAAAGTTGAAAAATTAGGGTTTCTCTAACAAACCCTAGATCAACTATAAAACATATTTCAGAAGGCATTAGAGCAAGAACTTGCTTGAAGCATCTCTGTTGGTAATCACTATTATCTTTATTTCCATTGGAGGTTCTCATTTTTATCAATATGACAAGAAATACCAAGATTGATGAAAATATTGAAGGAGCTAAGAATTTCCAGGGATGGAAGTATAGAGTGATTCACATATTAGAAGAACATGACTTGGAAAACTATGTCAAGGAAGAATTTGAAAATATAAGGGAGATAAAGATAAGGCTAGACACAAGAAGAATATGGTCAAGTCCAAGAGGATCATTGCTGACTCCATCAAGGATCACTTGATAACCCATGTTTCATCCTTGAATACCCCCAATGAAATGTTTGATGCATTAACTAATGTATTTGAAGGAAAAAATATCAACTAGAATATGACCTTGAAAACTCAACTCAAGAATGTGAAAATGAAATTTCAGAGACCATCCAATCCCTCTTTACAAGGGTCTCTTAGATCAAATAACAACTCGAATCTATTGGAAATCAAATTGAAGAAGCTAGATTGGAAAAGATGGGTGAAGATGATAATCAAGTGTTAGCAACACATACGAAGAAAGAGAAGTTCAATAAGGAAGATCATTATCATAAGAAATCAAATAAGTATCATAAGTCTCATAGGTCTCAAGAATATTAGTCAACATTCCGATGTTACTCTTGTAAAAACTTGGGACACATTGCAAGGAATTCTCCCCATTCAAAATTTTAGATCAAGAAAGGAAAGAATAAGAGGTATCATGTTCATACCTAAGAAGACGATGAACCTGTTCAGAAGAAGGCAAGAGAATATTGTTCAAGAGAAGAGCAATAGGTATTGTCTCACAAGTTTAAGGATTCATCTCATAGATCAAATAACAACTCGAATCTATTGGAAATCAAATTGAAGAAGCTAGATTGGAAAAGATGGGTGAAGATGATAATCAAGTGTTAGAAACACATACGAAGAAAGAGAAGTTCAATAAGGAAGATCATTATCATAAGAAATCAAATAAGTATCATAAGTCTCATAGGTCTCAGGAAGATTAGTCAACATTCCGATGTTACTCTTGTAAAAAATTGGGACACATTGCAAGGAATTCTCCCCATTCAAAATTTTAGATCAAGAAAGGAAAGAATAAGAGGTATCATGTTCATACCTAAGAAGACGATGAACCTGTTCAGAAGAAGGCGAGAGAATATTGTTCAAGAGAAGAGCAATATGTATTGTCTCACAAGTTTAAGGATTCATCTCATAAGGTGAAGTTTGGGATAATTATCAGCATTCTATATAAAGAGTAGGAGAAGCCTCTTACAACATTAAATTATGGAAAACCTATGAAGATGAAAGATGTATTTTACAATAACCTCCTCTTCTTATCAACACTATAAGAACGTGGATATAGAGTTTCTCTTGTTGATGGCTAAGCTCTTATGTGTCCAAGTGGAAAGACTGTTGATGATGTAGCTATTGAAGGGACACTCATATCCAGCACTAGTACACATTACAAAGTGAACTATGGCCTAGACAACTTGCTTAACATTTATGATCATAAGAAAGATGGAAATAGGTCCTTAGAATCAGGTGATGGAGTAGAGCATGCTGTCAGAGACTCCAGGAATTCCTACAAGGAGAGAGAAACAAAGAGGGAGCCAAACAAACAAATAAGATAAGTATTTAAATTGTCATAAATGTTTAACGGATATTGTTTAGTTGTGTACATATTTATGTTCCTAGAATCAAGAAATGCATTATGCAAGTTATAGTGAATGCATTGATGAACAATATACTACTAATATGTATATGATGGGTAAGTAGCCTATGGTACTTCACAACATTCCATGAGGCAGTATTTCTTATCTAGAATGGAACCTATTTGCTGAGATGATTGAGACAAGTGCACACTCTTAATATTATGTTCTAGTAGATATAGAAGGCATGTAGTAAGTTACTGTATGTATATGGGACATGGATGAGTGTTGTGTCAAAGCATTGGATAAAATGGTTGCATAACTTCATGATTTATGCATTGCCATTGTAATGTCAATATGATTTGATGATTATGAAATGTTACTAATCATATGACTGAATTTAACTTGTAGGAAATATCATGTGCTATGAACTACAAGAGAAGGATGATGAGACTCATTCCAAATAACAAGTGATGATTATTCAACAGTAATATTCATTTACAATATCAAGCATTCTACCGAAGTACAAAGAAAGGATCATGGTTTCTCTCAGAAAGAGGGAGTTGATTATGATGAGACACTTGCTCTAGTAGCTAGACACACTTCTATTAAATCTTTAGTGATGGATATTACACTAGATAGATGGTGTAATCGAAGCAGAAGTGTATATCAAGCAATCCCCAAGATTCGGGACTCTCTATAGAGAATCACATGAGTCTAAATTAAAGAAGGCTTTGCATAGACTCAAAAGGCACCCACATCATAGTATGTCAGGACATACAATTACATGATGAGCTTGAGGATCACCTTGAGTGATGTAGATTCAACCTTCGCTACAAGGTTTGATATGGTTTCTTACAAAGGACAAGACACTCATAGATGGGTGTAAGAGGGAACTTGCAATATAGTTTGAGATGGAGGATCTTAGTATCTAGTAACCTTGAGAGAAAGAAGCTCATATAAGTAGAATCATTTAATGGGAGAAGACGTAGATGGATATATAGAAGATCAATAATAGAGAAGGCTACCATTCACTCCAGTGCAAAATGTTTCGATGCAGAGAGTACAAGATGCTAAGATGCATAAGGAGGGTATTTCTCAGTTACAGAGGGAGCATGAAATATTTGCTTCAAAGGGAGTGACTACATCACATATTTAGGAAGCATATAGAGAGACATTATCACTTAGCCTCTATCCATGGAAAGGGTTTTTTACCTCAGTATCTCAGGGATATGCTTAGAGTGATACCATATGTCTTCCCTCACAAAGAGGAAGTGTATGTGAAGTAGCCATTAGGGTTCGAGAAACATGATAGGAAAACACATGTGTGCAAATTGAAGAAGGACTTATAAGGTTTGAAACAAGCACCTAGGACATGGTATGATAGGATAGATGGATTTCTAATGAGCTTTGGATTTACCGAGAGTAAACTAGATTCCAACCTTTACTTCAAGGTTGAGGATGGAAAACTAGTGATACTACTATTGTATGTAGATGACCTGTCCTTGACAGGTGATGAGAATATCATTGCAAAAATGAAGAAGAATATTTTTGTATATTTCAAGATGAAATACTTGGGTATGATGCGCTACCTCTTAGTCCTTGAGGTGTGGAAGAATCCAGATGATATTTTCCTTAGCCAAGGAAAATATGTTGTAAATATCCTGAAGAGATTCAGGATGATGGATTGCAAGGCCATGACTACACCAATTGAATCGAACTTGAAGTTGTTGTGTGATACTAATTTAGAGACAATTTACCATAATATACAGATAGATGATTGGTTCATTGATGTACTTGACAAACACAAGGACAAATATATGATTTCTAGTGAACACATTGAGTTTTTAAATGGTAGAGCTAAGACATATCAAATATTGGACAAATCAGAAGATTAACCTACATAGTTATGTTGATTCATATTAGGCTAGTAGTTTCATAGCTAGGAAGATCACTTTAGGATGCTACTTCAATTTTGGTCTAGCATGATTTCCTAGTTCAGTAGGAAGCATATGAGTGTGGGAATGATGTGGAAATTGAACCCAAGTGATAGAACAATTACACTCACAAAATTGCTAATCAAACATGCAAAATTCACATCAAAGGAGACTTAAATTGGAGCATAACACTAATCTGTATTGAGTAAGTGTACAATAGCAAACCTTGTGAAGTAATAGGATTATCAAATATATAATTACATGAGTTGTTCAAAATCATAAGGATTCTATTCGAAATGGTAAAAAAATAGGCTTACCAAAAATAGTCAAATCCCCCATAGGTGGCATAAAGCTGTTTCCAAATCTATGCAGATGCTCATGAATTTGATAAAACAAGTGGGAAAGATAAAGAGTGATGGAAAGACAAATAATTCATGTTTTTTTTGGAGAAAAGGAGGGAGGATGATGTGGGAAAAAAACAAGGCAGTTACACCTAGACTAGCTTTTCCTTTTTCCTTAAAACTATCGTAAAGCAAGGAAGCTTTCAGAAAAAGTATAACCGCGCTTTAGTAAATAGGAATAAAAGAATACTTGTTGAAATTGGTTTCCAGGATGTTTCCCAAGTGCTCCATGACCTAGTTTTAGCAGGTGTTGACTTCTAGGACATGTGGAAGACAACTAGCATAGAATGGAATCTAGAAATCTAGGTAATAAGACAAAAATGATTAATTAATGTCAAATGTAGGTAACTATGGGTTGATTATTCTAACACCCCCCCTTAAGCCTGACTTTATGAGTAAATATCATAAAACTATAGGGCCTAGCAACAAGGCTTAGTCACCCTTTACATACTACTTGTCCATACAACCAAGGAAAGAGGCAAACACCCAGTGGGAAAATTCCTCCCTTAAAAACGGACATGAAACAAAATTTGGAAATATTGTCATCAATCATGCTTCATAGCATGATCAGAAATCCCCAACAGTGATTTAAGATTTCTAAAGATATTCTCACAAAAAAAATTGGTGAAGATGTCTGCTACTTGTTCTGAAGATGCACACAAGAGTAGAACAATGGTACCATCATGCACAATCTCTCTGATGTAATGCATATGGATCTCAATGCACTTGGTTCGCTGTCTCTGAACTGGATCATTGCAGATTCAAATGGTGCTTTGATTACCACAATAGATAATAGTTGAAAACTCTGATTTGAAGCCACATTCTCCAAGTATCCCCTACAAACATAAACATTGAGTTAATGCATTTACAACTCCTCTATAATCTGCTTCTGTAGATGAGAGTGCTATGGCACTTTGCTTCTTGCTTAACCAGCTGATTGGTCCTTATGCAAGCATGAACACATATCCTGATGTAGATTTTCAATCTGTGTTGTCACCTGCCCAATCACTGTCAGTAAATCCAATCAAATCAAGATCATATTTTTCTTTGTAGAAGATCCCATGAGTTTTTGTTCATTGAACAAAGTTTAGGATCCTCTTGGCTGTTCTCCAGTGGATCTCATGAGGCTGATCCATGTATCTCGAAGCCACACTAACTGCATAATATAAATTAGGTCGAGTGTGTGTAAGATAAAGCAAACACCCAATCAACTTCCTATACAATGTATTATTTACCATAGGAGAAGAACCTGCTTCTTCAAGGTTAACTCATGAAAGGAATGGAGTGTAATACTCCAAAATTTCATAAAAATTTAAAATTTTTCCTATGACATTAAATGTTTCCAATTGTTGATTAAGAGGGACATTTAACTGTTAATAGTTAACAACATTAAGGTCTAAACTAATTCCTTTGTTAATTTGTGTATCTGCATACTTAATTATTTGCTTCCATAATTCAGTATTAAAGGTTGATTTATCAGGTGATGATATGAAGTAACACGAGCGAAAAACATCTATTTATTTACTAGGTACTAAAGTTTATTTTACTGTTTGTAATATGAAGGAACTTCAGTTCATGACCGAGGCTTACTTAGCTTTTTAGCAAATGCAGTGAAGTGTTGCTTCTTTTACAGGTCTTTTTACAAGTAAGACGTTTTGTAAACCAGCTTCAGGATTGAGACTAAATTATTCAACTAGCATAAATGAAATTCTAGTATATTTGTTTAGTTTACAACATTGATCAAAACAAGGAGGCATCGTCGAAACTGTATAATTACTTTTTATTTACTTTTTAAGCATAAGTATTTGGAAAATCCGAACATAAATCTAGGTGTTTTTCTACCTAGTTTCGATTATAACTTGTTTATCATACTTTGATTTATCTATTATCATATTAGGTCCTATATACAATCCTAGAGAAAGATAATTTTTCATACTAGGTCATTTGATACATTATTACCTGTTACCATGGTAATTCATATGTATTTGTCTCAACATATATTCAAATTTTATATAAACTAGAAAAGCCTAAGTCTAGGTATAGTTATAAGGTATAAATGTTGACATTCACACATACATGGAACTAATGATTTAATGCAGAAAACAGTTTTACTAACTGCTTAGGTATTGACCAGGTGGAAATGCAATAAGATGACCATTATATCGTTAAACAAATAGTATTTCTGCTTTGTGTAAGGAATGAAGAGATCATTTCCTAAAGAATCTATCTAACCCAAACCATTACATGACTTAAATCTCAGAAGAGATATTATATAACAATTATTACCCTATTAAATAAATCTAAACTATAATAGCTTTAGCCATGAATCATGATAACCATATCAATACTTGCAATATTATGCTTATAAGTTTTCTTTAACCAAAGTTCTAGTATGCGATTACGATTTACCTTCTTGCATAACCCTAACTCATAAAAGGGGTGTTTGTATAAGTCTTAATACTAACATGGTTATATGAAAATCCTTTGCAGGTTTCACTTCACACTCCCGAACTATAGAACAAAACCCATAAAATTGAACTGGAAGTGGAGTCCACGTGGTTGTTTGTTAGTTGATAGGGTTTTGACTTTGGTAACTTTACTATATATGTCTCCAAAACCCTAAAATTCTATGATTAACCTATCTTTTTACTGCTGTGGAGAGAGAGCCACAGGATTATGGCCTCATGTATTTACCATTATTTTACTTATGCAAGTAAGGGCCTTCGTCGCCATGGCTTACCTTTGTGTGTGAAGGCCCTTGTCACCTTTTCTTATCTCTGCGTGTAAGGCCCTTTGTTGCCATTTCTTTTCCTCTGTGAGAGATTTCCTTTGTGCATTAGTACTCTGTTTGGATTAGTAGTGTGTTTTCGGTTTTGGTTTCATCATGGTTTTGGTTGATGGCTTAACCATATCGTCGAGTGTGGGATTACCTGTCTCTCCTGCCCAGTTGCTAGGGTAATATGGTTTTCACTTGGATGAAAACGTTGTGTATTCAAGCTATTGTGTGGCTGGTGGTGAAACTTCTCCAGGTAAACTCATAATTTCCTTACTTACATTTGCCATAATTTCATATGATAGTTCTTTTTTTTTATACAAAAAACTTATCAAATTATTCAATGGGTGTGCAGGTCTGTCTACAAGAAGAGTTTCTAGACCGTGAGCTAGAGGACTTTAACAAAGAGGGGTCTCCACGCTCCTTCAGAAACTGGGTAAGCCTCGATCCTTGCCTAAGTTTTCCTCTGCGATGGTATGTGGGTTCAAGGGTGATACTATTTCACTTGGTTTGAATATTGCTTGGCTATGGCTACAATGTATTCTGTTTTTTTGGGAAGGCCATGTGGCCGTGACTTGAATGTTTCGATGAAATTCTTGTGAAGCCTTTTCGGCCGTAACTTGATTACAGTAATTTATTTTTGGACAGGCTTTAAGGCTATGACTATTGTGGGATTTTAAAATATGTTTTAAATAGGGTTTAAAAGATCTTTACACTCTGATTAAGCTCTAAGGTTTATTGTGTTGGATATCATGTGTTTGGCCACGATCTGAGGTTTTTATGAAGTCGATGGCAGATTGTGGGGTTTCCTGTATTGGATTAAATTTCAATTTTGTTTAAGTTTAACTTAATATAAATATTTTACTGTTAAAATGCTTGTGTTGATGAATGGATGGTTAAAGAATTTAGGAGAGGTATTATTACTGTTTAAGTCCATAATTTTTTATTTTATTTAGAAGAAGGAAATTGTTCAGGATATTAGTTTTAAAACGAAGTCTGAGTTCTTCTCTGTCATTAAAAGATATGTTTAAGGAAATAAATTAAAAGAAGGGTTTGTTAATACAACCCAAATTTTACCGTGTAATTGGATTGGAAAATTTTAACTTGTCTTTTCTTATATTGTTCTAGTTAATACTTGATAAATAGTTTTTATACTATTTCTATATAATTTTTATTTTAATTTGTGCATTTATAATATGGATATTATAAAGGATTTGATTTAAGAAAAAGAGGGTAAACTGTAAAAGCCCTAATATGGGAAGAGAAAGTAAAACAATGCTAGTTGACAGTCCTCCTTAGATTTAGGGTTTGCATTTTTATTTTTATTTTAAACCCTGCAATATTTTTGTTAAATATATATGGTTATTATTTGATGTTTACTTACAATATTAATGAAATTTGCTTAGATATTTATGTTAAACCTAAATGATTACTATACTTTATTTTTACTGTTTACTAGATATTCTTGCTTATGTTATTTTTCTATTCTTATAATGTTTAATAACTATGTGTACTTATAATAACTAAAATTATATCTAGTAATCAATTACCATGTTGAAAAGAACATAGTTACACAAACTATGTACTATTTTTAAAAGATCTTTCTTTAAGGTGGTTTTGTTTATGTTTAAAATAATGTATTCTAACTTAAGGAAACTTCTGAAATAATGCATATTTCTCCTGATCAATCCTATAAAGAATCTATAGAGAGTAAATAAACAAAATCCTGCATTCTTAATTTGATTTATCCATAATAATTTAATCTAACCTACTATACTAGAGTACTACCTTCTTGAAGGTGTGAAAAAATACAGTTAGGTATTTTATCCTTTAGTAAATTTGAAATTACTCTAATCATTTATTCTAATCCACATCTCATCCAGAATTCATCTGCCTTTTCACAGTAAAATATTTCCTCCAAATAATTCTAATAACAGATGAAGCAGACACATAACCATATTATTTCCTAAATTCATTTTTTCTTGTTTCTAAGATTGCATAGAGAAATTAGAAAGAACATGTAGAACCTGGAAATGTAGCAAAGGAGACAACAACTTAAGGAGCCTATTCATCCCAACCAACTCCTAAAGATAGCTGAACTGCAAATCTTAGGATCCCCGAGCCTGTCTACTGGTCCACCTGTTGAAAGCACTGGGTGAGAGAACTAGTTTAGAAACCTTTGCAACTCTATTGAGTAAGAAGCAGTAATATTTATTCTTATACTAGTATGAACTCAACTGAAATTAGCTGCACTAGTTTAAAACTTCAACACTTTTCACTCAAAAACTTATGTTATTCCCCTCCATCAAATTTCTTGTGTACTCATTTCACTCATAAATTTCACAAGTAAAAGAACGAGTAGCCTCAGCTGAATTCAATGGGAAGTTTTTATTAGCATGCCTAGGTCTTTTGGGTCACTTTTCACTTAATGAGCCACCTGCTCTTGTTCCACTTTCTTGGGGAACATGACCACAAAAATAGGGAAGTTGCCTCCTACAACAACTAGAAGTAGTTTGAGGATGCTACCAAGTGTCAATCTGCTCTCAACCTAGCCTATTCCACCAAGTGGCCAGTAAAACACTCATTTAACAGCCTCCTTAAGCTGTTGTCTCATCTTTCATTTATTTAATAATAAAATATTCAGCAATTAAATGCAATTATCCTTGACCCCACTTGGTCATTAATTACAAACTTTATAATAAAATTAAAACATAATGTCTCCTAAAACATAAAATGTTTTTGCAACTTGGGATGTGTGACATGGAGTCTTGGATTGCAATATTTCATGTTGAACTTGATGAGAAAATATGAAGCATACTTGGACTGATGAACTTTGATTCCATGTTGGGATTGAGCAATTTTGAGACCCAAGAATTGGCTCAACAATCCCAAATCTGTCATGGAAAATGCATGGTTCATTGCATCCTTCAAGGAAATCTCTTTCTTTGAACTTTCTGTAATAAGTAGGACATCCACATATAAAACAATAATCATCAAAGAACCATGAATCAGCTTCAAATAAACATTCGGATTAGACTTACATCGAACAAAACTCAATGAGAGCAGAAAGCCATCAATTTTGGCATACCAAGCCCTGGGGGCTTGCTTGAGCCCATACAATGATTTGTTTAACGTGCACACTAAATATGGATTAGAAATAAACCCTTCAGGTTGCTGCATGTAAATCTCTTCAGTGATATCTCCATTTAGGAAAGCACATTCCACATCCATGTGATGTACTTCCCACTGCTTCAAAGTTGCAATGGCTAGAGCTAGTCTTATGGAGTCCATCTTTGCCACTGTTGCAAAGGTTTCATTGTAGTCAATACCATGTACTTGTGAGTAGCCATTGGCTACCAATCTTGCCTTATATTTCAAAGGTGAACCATTGGTAGAAAAATTAGTCTTGAAGATCCACTTACACTGAACTAGCTTCCTCCCCGGGGGAAGATCAACCAGTTCCTAAGTGCTGTTCTTCTGGAACAAGATGAATTCTTCTTGCATGGATTTTTTCCATATTGGATCATCTGAGGCATCTCCATATGTCTGTGGATCTGATTCAATGATTAGATAGCACTTCTCAGCAAATAGAGGATCTTTCACACAAAGGGCACTCTCAAATTGAGATCTAGTCCTCCTAGTGTCATTAGGATTTCCAGCTAGTTCCCCAGCTGCATGAATGGTATTTGATGCCCATTTTGGTCTTGTAGGACTGTTAGGATATGCAACTAAATCATAATTATCAGACATATCAGAATAAGCAAACTCATTAGTCTCTTCACTTACAATCTGTTAACCCAAAAATCCCCCACTTAGCTCTCAATGGACTATACCACCCAAGGACACCATCTCATGACCCTCATATCACTCCATTAGACCCCCACACCCTCAAAATAGCTAAAGGATGAAGAAAAGGGCTTAAAAACCCCAAAAAGGAGCCCAAAATAGTCTCCTAGGAGCTAAAGCCCCCAAAAAGGGGCTAAAACCGTAAAAGGAGCTAAAGTTAGGGCAGAAGGGGCTAAAAGCCCAAAAAAGGGGCTAAAGCCTTGACCAAGGGATTAAAACCCTAAAACCCCTTAAAAAATCTATAAAAGGAGGGTGGGGTTCACTCTCAAATGAATTCTCCCTTGCATATTGTTATGCTTCCCGTGGATGCCTTGAGACCTTTGCCTCTCAAGTCACCCACACTCCCTCTCCTCCATTTCCATTGAGCCAAAGCTCCCCATCCAAGAGAGGTGCTTCCATAAGCTAGGGCATGGTGGCCCATTTCCACCCAAGAGAAGGTATAACCATGTTTCATGTTTTGTTTCTTAGTTTCTTAGTTTTCTTTGCTTTCTAACCCTTATTTCATTTGTAGGTTTACTTATCACATTGTTTTGCAGGTTATTGTAGCTTAATATTTGTTTGTAGGTCTTTGCAGGAGGAACCCTAACCCGTGTTTGCAGAGGGGTTCACCAATGCTTCTATCTTCTTTGTGTTCGTAGCTTAGCTTTCATTTTTTTTCTTCACATTTCATTTTATTTCCAACATTTACCCACCAGCAGGAACCTACCCTTCTGTCCTATAGATAGAAGGGAGCCATTCTTGCCCCTGTAGTAGGGAGAAATCCCTGCTACAGAACTGGCAACCATACGAGGTCGATCCCACAGGATCCCTGGTCCAAATTTGTAATTTCCAAGTTTTAAATTTTTTTTCCCTAGTTTTAAATTTTTTTCTATTAAATCCATCTTAAATTCAGTTTATTTCCTGTTTTCAGTACTGCTAAAGCCTCTACTAGGAAAAACCGAGTCAGATTGGCCACATCACAAGTTACTATAGGCCAGATCTGACTCTGTCTCACAAAAACCCCAAATCCAGATCAGGGCACTCTTATCAGGGCCAAAAGTGAGACTGGGGCGCACTTAATGGGCAAACAGGTGCACCCAGGGCGTACTTAATCCCTCGATAAGTGTGAATTCAACCCAGAAACTCAGTCCGTGACTGTTTCTGCATTCTGTGCGACCCCCCCGTCTGTTTCTGAAAAAATCTCACGGCCCCCTCACCAGATTTGATAAAAAATGTGCGGCTTGTCAAACAGAACTTTAATTTCAGTTTAATAACAGTTAAATTTCAGTTTTATAGGACTGGCAGTGTTGCTCAGCCAACTCTGTCCATCACTGCAAGTCAATTTCAGTTTCTATTTTCATTTTCTGCAATTTCTTTCATAAACAATGTGTAGATGCCAAGTAAATGTTAAATGGCTTAATCAAATGAACCTAGCCTAACTAAAATCAACCTAAATTAACTATCTTGCTTCCCCTTCCTCCTCTACCCAGTCATCACCCTCCAGGGTATTCTGGGATACGACGAAGGGCAAGCTCATATAGATCTAGGCACTCCACTATATTGTTCCAAACCACTAAAACCAGATGACCTGGAAGGTAGAGGGGGTAGAGAAGGAGGGATTTTCACGGCACTAAGCATCCTCCCTGTTGACCAACCTTGCATCCGGGAGGTGAATTAAGGATCTACAGATGGGATTAATCCCATTGTGTTGAGAGCCCAACACCTTCTCTTGGTTGAAGAGGAATATCAGTGAGAGGTAGACATCTATTTAGGCCATCAACCATTCAAGGTTAATCACTGTATTTATTCACAATTTCATTCAATGCATGCATACACAATGACATGAACTCTACCATGATGAATTCATGAAACCATTTGCAGCAACCGAATACCCGAAAAAACAAACAAACAAATACACCATACCAACTAATTAACCCAACTCAGTTCATGACGCTGAGTGAGCCTTAAAATTTACTAATTTACACTTAGTATAAACCAAATCTGCAGTCTAGAGGACGTAACTCCCTGACTGCTTCAACTATGGGAAGTGCTTGGGCTTTGCCCATAAACTCATTGTGAAGAGTACCACAGGAACCCCAAAGTAGCTGGCCGCTGAGAGGAATTGCCAAGCGAAACGGGCAACAACTCCTTCCGATTGAGTAGAAACACCTATGAGGAACAAGCCAAGCACTATCTTCTGGCAGTCTTGGTGGCCGAGTGACCACCTATAGCCAATAGGAAGCCACTGAAACTGGGGTCCAAATATCATTCCCATCAGTTTGATAAAATTTAACACAATTGATCCTCCACGCTCTTCCTCACACCTAAGAGGTGAACCACCACCATTTGGAACACTCAATCGACATCGTCGAAGCCGCTCTCAGTGATCTCCCACACAATCAAAAGGCCACATAGCCTCTGATTCTGATTCAGACCCATATCATTCTGAACTAGACCTCCAAGATGCACCATCAAGTCCCATGGCTAGTTCAAATCCGGATCCATTTTTTGGCATACCTTCACAACCTGTCACCCACAACTTGGCAAGTGGATCAAGCACAGTTATGCAAACTATCATTAGTCTACTGCCACCACCTATAGTGACCAGACAAGCTAGCACACTGGCAGCACATAGGGGAAATGGCCCTTCCACACACACTGACCCTCCTACCACATAGGGGGGCAATAGACCGTCCACTTACATTGCCCCTACTATCATACACGGGGACAATATCCCCGCCACTCATACTGTCCCACCCAAAACACTTGGGGGCATTGGCCCATCCACAATGGTGCAACCGCAAGCACCCCCAGTTGTGCAGATGCATTATGCACCTACAAACCCCACCACCATCACAGCTCCATCACAATCAACCTGGGGTCAAATCTGCCATTCATGGCTCATCTTAACTTGCCTGAATTAGCCAGATTAACAAATGACCCCATTCGCCGTCAAGCTTTTTGACCTCCAATGCCAACTAAGCTGCCATCAGACATCCCCAAGTTTGAAGGCAAAGCAGGGGAATGTCCCCAAAACCACATAATGACATTCCATCTATGGTGCTCATCCAACAGCATCGTAGATGATTCCATCTGGGTGAGGCTATTCCAATGCACCCTTACAGGTGCTGCGGCCAAATGGTACATTGAGCTGCTACAAGCCAAGTATCCGGACTTCAACTCCCTAGCATTCATGTTCCTACAGTATTTCCAACTCCCTGTCAGATATGATGAGGGGGTGGAGATCCTGCTATCTTGCCATCAAAGCACTGCCACTCATATAACTGACCATATCCATGAGTGTTGATGACGCCATAGCCTATGCAAAATCCAACTTGACAATAGGATCTTCTTGGATTGGTTCCTTAAGATCTTGCTCCTGCCCATAGCAAAGGATGTCACGTCCGAACGTCCTCAATCCGAAGAAGAGGCCATACTAAAAGCTCAACAGTTTGACCTTATCTATGCTCAATCTGGATACCTGTACACCCTCATTCCAGACACTCCCCATTCGAGTACCTCCTATCGTGATGCACCGGGGGCATCCCATGCTGCGGACGACATCATAGGATTAGTCTCCCAACAACCACAACCTCGACCGACACCACCTGCAGTTACACCACAACCAAGCAACACTGCTATTGTTTCTTACCAAAACCAAGCTCTGTACTATGCCAGAATGATGTCCCAGTCCGGAGCAACAACTTTCTACACACAAACTGCACCACCACAGTAGGCTCAAGCCATGGCTTGGCCAACACAACAGTATGTGGGGCAAATGCCCATGTTTGTGGCACCGCCACCCCCACAAATATACTATGCACCACCAGTGCAACCAGTTCAAGCCCCCGTCCCCACTCCACTTGCTCCATTGGGACAAGTGTTCACACAACAAAACTGTCCCAACCAGCCTACCCCCAACAATCAACAAGGGCAAGCTAGAAATAAATAGCCCTGCAACCAAGGCAATAACCAACCACAGGGAGGCGGTCAACAACCAAACCCTCCCAACAATGCCGCGACAAATCATCTAGCTCAAAACTCCCCACGACAGAATGCACCAAGATGCAACGCCCCGTTGTGCACGAACCAACCATGCACACTCTATGACATTTATGGGCACTACACATTTGAGTGTCCCCTCATGGATTGTACTAAGAAGGCCATTCAAAACGAGGCCCAACAAGCCGCCAATGTGGAAAATCAAGCCCAACCCAACCCATCACCACAAGGACCTCCCCCCATGGTTCTTCAAAACCCACTGCCATTCCAAGGATTGGTGGCAACCGCACCCACTCCCCAACCAAATCCCAATGCTCTGGGGGCACCTCCCATGGCCGAATCAGGTGTTCACCACCTGCTAGCCATGATGACTGAAGAGGTCAACTTGTAAACCCGACGGAATCGGTATGGTACCACCACTGAACTTGCTGACTCATCAGTAGCAACCACGTCTAAGACAGTCAACCTATCTCTTCAGTTACTCCCATTCCCATGCCCCCCCATATGTAGAGTCACCAATAATGCCATAGCTAGAGCTGCAGTCAGCTATAGCATTGTGGATGATTTGGCCCAAATGCCAACCACCATGTCTGCTCTTGAGGTACTTAAAACATTCCCAACACAACGAAAAGCCTTGCTAGCCGCCCTAGGGGCAGTAGACCCCTACGACTCCAAGTTGATCACCTTTGACATGGAGAACGGGGAACTGCGTATGCCCTCAACCATCACCTTCCAAATCTCGGTGTCCATCCAGAATTTGGTTGTGCATCGGTGCATAGTGGATGAGGGGGAATCCACGTGTGTTATTTCTACCTTGGTTTGGAAGAAACTTGGATCACCAATTCTGCAACCATCCTCCACAACTTTGCAGGCTTACGATGGACATCCCACTAAAGCCCAAGGAATCCTCCCCCATGTCCCCATCACATTAGCTGGGAAGGTAGTGCTGATCAACATAGAAGTCATCAATGCTCAACTAGACTACAACCTCCTCCTCAAAAGGAGTTACATGTATGCCATGCGAGCAGTCACATCAATTGTCTTCCGTCTCATGATGTTCCCCCACGAAGGGAAGATCGTGACGGTTGATTATCACACCAACCATGATCCACAAGGGCTAACAACACCTGCCAACGTTATCCCTACCATCACCACCATTGAGCCACAAGGGGCGACCACACACACTAATGTCGCCCCTACAACCAACACGATGGTTGAAAACACACCAGCCTCCCCATTGTTGAATGTGGGCCCTGGGTTGTTTACTGATCCTACCATGACGGCTCCTTTCTCGTTATTGTCACCACCATCGACACAAAATAAAATTGCGGACTTGTGCATGGTCTCATCAAGCACCGCTGCACCCAAACAACAACCACATCCACAACCCCAACCACAACCATGACATCATCCGTAGCCGCAACACCAACAACAGCCGCAACATCACTCGCAGCAACAACATTACGCACAGCCGCAACCACAACCGCATCCCCACATGCAACCATAAGGGAGTTATTTGTTCTCATCCCGAGTCCATACGATTCCCTTCCTCTTCCCCCCACCTGGTGTCATGAGCAAGCCGGTCATGGCCACCTTAAGCCTACCCAACTTTACGTTTGGAATCCTGGTGTGGTATCTTGATCCACCAACTCAACCAGCAATGCTCCAGGTTGTTTTAACCTCAATGCAACCCATCGTGGTCGAGTCTCACCCTCCACTCGGTCCGCACAAGCCAACCGCCGCACATGCACCTACACCGCCCCAACCCAAAAGATCTAGGGGTAAGAATGCCAAAGCCACTGCAGAGCCACGACAAGTCCCACATTGTGCCTTCTGCGAGCAACCAGGCCATCCAACGTAGAATTTCCTTGAAATCCCAGTGATCTGTGCGCACTTAGATGCCATGGATACAAATGAAAACATCCCCGTGGTTGAACTCCCAACCGCACCAGTAGTCAGGAACAAGGCATTAAGGACAAACCATGCTTGCACCCTTTGCGGCTTGTATGGACATTACTCCCACCATTTCCAAGATTTTCCTGAATTTCAAATGGCTCTCGTTGACCTCCGTCACTATTCCCTTGAGTCTGAGATCACCTTAATCAAAGAAGTTCACCCACCACCTCCTTCTTCAGACACCATGTCCATTTACATGATGTCTAGTTCCACCGACCCGCTCATCTCCTCCTCCACCGATGGTCCATTAGACCTGTCTCTTCGTTGCTTTAGCAACGATGAGGAGATACTTGAAGCTTTGACTGCCCTGGAATACCCATGGGACAACATGCACCATCACTCGTTCTTCCTCTCTAAGGAACTAGTGTCGCAGTCTGACAAGTTTTCTGTGGAGACCAAAGATTTCATCCATGGGAAGGTTGATTGGTTCAAGAACCCCATCCTAGCACCATATGCCTTCGAAGAAGGGAATATGGCGAACATTTTGTCAACCATTAAAATCGACATCTCAACCAAATCTAATATTGCTGAAGAAATCATGCTGGGGGCATCTTGCTCCCCGGAAGAGGTCGATGCCTACCAAGCTCTCTTCCAAGAATTTCATGACATATTCACCTGGTCTTACACCAAAATGCATAGCCTAGATCCATCCATTGTGGAACACCACATCGACACATGGCCTAATGTGGCTCCCGTGCGCCAAAAGCAACAACCCATCCATCCATCCAAAGTGGCTACAGTGAAAGCCGAGATAGAGAAGCCGTGTATAGCCGGATTCCTCTACCCCATTGCGTACACCACTTGGGTTTCTAATCCTATTCCCGTGAATAAAAAATAGGGTACCATTTGCGTTTGCACAGACTTCTGCGACCTCAATGGGGCATGTCCCAAAGACAACTTCCCCACACCTTTCATCGACCAGATCATCGATGCATGTGCTGGACATGAACCCTTTTCCTTCATGGATGGTTTTTCTGGATACAACCAAATGGGGCACATTCGCATACCAAGTCATGCCCTTTGGCCTAAAAAATTATGGAGCCACCTTCTAGCGTGCCATGACACACTGCTTCCGCGATCTCGTTCACATCATGTTGGCTTGTTTTGACAACCTCATCGCGCGGTTGCAGAAGCAAAAAAAACACATAGACGACTTTGCGACAAATATTCATACGATGTCGCCAGTACAGAATCCGCTTGAACCCATCCAAGTGTGTTTTTTGTGTCCCCATGAGCCGTCTACAAGGATTCATCGTGTCACACAAAGGAATGATTGCTGATCCTTGGAAAGTTCAAACGAATTTCCCTCTAACGTCACCCCTTTGAGTGACAACGTTACAACTTGTATTATAGTCTCTCCATTTTTTTTTTACACATTTTTTCAAGATTGAGTCTTATGTATCGTTTCCTCTCATTGCTTCAGATGGAGCACACCTCAAATCGGTATATTGGATTCATAGATGGAGCAAGCAGGTGGTCTCCGAACCTCGCCATCGCACGAGTTGATCCACATCGACGGAATATGCGTGGGCACTACAACCAACAACTAGGGGGAATATGATGGTGTCAATGGCCTCTTGGTTGCTGCTCTTCAAATCGGCATTCACCATCTCGATGTCTTCTTAGACTCCCAGCTGCTTGTTTCTTAGTTGAACAACCACTATCGAGTATGGGATCCTTTCCTCTTTAGAAAGTACCTGCGCACTAAACATATGGTTAGAACATTTGAATCTATCACATTCACACATGTTCCTAGAAACCTCAATAGTGTCGTAGATCAAATGGCTAACGATATTCTAAATTGGCACATCCACAACCACATATAGGAAACATACAACCATAACATCATGCATAACTATGTCTAAAAATACACACACAGTGTAATAATACATCACATAGACATTTGCATTCCATAACATCATAAAAATACTCACATAATAAAACCCTAAAAGTGCATTCACGTGCATCAAAATATATATATAAATCAATCAGTCGCATGTCCAAAACATGTCCAATACAAAAACGAGAAGCCACATATGATTTCTCAGCAGGATATACATAAGTGACACAAAAACCCCTAAGTGCACCAACACACTAGGGATAGCCCCACTAGGCTACTAATCCGACTCAGACTCATCATCTAACTCGAGGTCATCATCTTCTGAAGAGGACTCATCCTCTACAGGAAGATCACCTCTCGCCGCCCGACGAAAGTGCTCACAAGCCACCACCATCTTCCTCATCACACCGGTTAACTCAAGAGGAAGGTTGTGAATAGCGGCAATAATGTTAGTACTCAGGTGCTGCCAGCCATCATATGACACTCCAGCAGCAACCTCCTCCATATATGGCACTAGTCCATCCATATCCTACTATCGCCTGCAGGAACTCCCGGTAGGAACCACCACGGGAGCCATGGTAACAACCCGCCTTCGATGCCCGGGCGGTGGGCGAGGACCAACATCTGCACATACAAACAAGGACACCATCAGTCCACAGATATCAATATGTAAACTACCAACCAGCTCAACTACATTATGTATAAAGATGAACATAAAAACATCATGCATACATACCAGCTGGTCCCCATGTCTAGCCAGGAGGGCGGGGCATCTTAGGGTCTCCCTGGAAATCCATACCTGCATACGGGTACTCCTCAATCACCATAGGAAGCTGGAGCCACTGCTCCAACAACTCCTCTATAAAAAAGCAGCCCACTTGGCTGCCACCCTTGCGGATCATCATCTGGCACCATCTATACATCCTCGGCTCGTGCGGACCACTGTCCTGCACATCCCGATGAGGACGAAGTGTAGGTACTTTCTAAAAGAAGAAAGCACACAAGAAGGATCCAAAACAAAAACCAGCGTCAGTAGTCTTCGACTTGTTCAGCTGATGCCGAATAGCCTGCAGATACATCTGGCCCCATGCATAATACGTGCCAGCTATAGCATGCTCTACTAGTTGTAGATGACCACCAGAAATATTGTGGCTCCCCATGGAACCCAAGATACACTGCAGTAAGGTCCCCACCGCCTGTGTGGACAAATCCCCAATGTCACACATCAGGATGTACGAACCACGCGCGTACGCTGTAGCATAATAATGTTGATCACACAGATCCTCCAATGTCTCCTCCTAAGATAGCACAGGTACCAAGTCACCAACCATTCCCAACATAGGGAGCCTAGTAATAAAGTATACATCTTCCAACATAATCTCAATACATTGGCCCTGAAAGAGGAACACCTCCTCATCAACATCCCAGAAACCTATCAGTGTTTGCACCAGCAAACCCAAGCTCCTCATGAGGGGTATCCTCATAAATTTCAGCAATCCACAATAGGATAATGTATCTCTAACATTTCTGTCATCTAAGGATGCATCCCTGACACTCTTGTAGTTTCTCTCTCTCCACTTGATCTCCACCATCCTGCACAAGCAAAAACCCTGATGTGAGCCATTGCCATCATAAAAAAATCACCCACAAGAGGCTAGGGTGCACCTGTTTGGGAAAAAGGAGCGCCTAGGGTGCTCATAATTGCCCATAGGTGCACCTAGGGCACATATTTTCCTTCAAAAGGTGCGACTTGGCCCCCATGAAACCCCAAACTGCTCATGGGGGGCCTCCAAGAGACCAAAATTAGTAAATAAAACACCAAAATGATGAGATTCAGTGAGATATTTTACCTGCAAGTCGCGGCACGTGAAATTGTTAGTCGGATTAAGAGAAATCAACAAATGAAGAATTAGGGCCCACCTCTCTAGCTCCACAATGAACAGTGACAATGACACCTCACCATGTGGACCCCCTCCCTTTTATAGGTCCCGTTTGACCTAATTTCTTTCGATCGACATAACAGGACCATACAGACTCCGTTTGAGACATTGTTTGTGCCACTGGTTTCAGAATTCTGCCCTCTATCTCTTTATGAGGACATCATTTCATGTTTAGTAAGTCAATTTCGGGACCATTTCCCACAAGTCATCTCGATTTACGAGCCATGACATGACAATGTGAGTGTCTATGGACCTGTACTTGTATCACACTTCCTGACCGCAACTCATGCAAGTTTTCGGGCCATCGCCCATTAAGGAATGTAATTTTTACTTTTTGTTTTGTATTTTTAACACATAGTTGTTTGTTCCATTCAGTGCACCTTATGCGGACCTGTTGACCACTGTCCACAAAATGATTTCTTTTTCTTGCATGTATTTGGAATATAAGTGCCCCCAGACTTGCACTCACATTGCATGTAGTCAATTCCATCCACTGCAACACACACACACGCTCTCTAGAGCTCTATCCAAGAGCCACCTCGGTTTGTGTGCCTCTGCCGCACCGACTCACGAGCCTCTGCCACGATCTACCCCGTGCATGTATTGGTATGTTTGAGAGACTTCTGATCCATCCATACTGCGCGGATGACCTCTGGACCTCTGTCCACCGTCCCGACGTGGGGCACCGCCCATGCCACCGCAATCGGTTGACCACACTGGAGTTTCATTTAAGCTCTTTTCTAACTCCTTAAAACAATGAAAAGATCACCGAGCGCAGCTGCTTCCTTTCCCACTCGCTAAAGTATAAGAAAGGGTGTCTACATCATCTTGTTTACCTCCTTTTGTGGACCATGTAGACCATCAATTGAAAAGGACATCCTTGGCACACTCAAGCCAAGACCATACCCCTCTGCACACTTTTATGCTTTCTTGGGTAGAGGGGCCGCACTTCACGAAAAAGCTCACCACGGGTTGTCTTTAAGCTCTTTTCTAGCCTTCTCAACAAGAAAATATTGCTGAGCAAACTTGGTTTCATTCATGCTCGTAAAATTATTTGAATGACCATCCAATCGGTACAGGTTTAACCTTTTCCGACCTGATTGGACTACCAATGGTAAATAAGTCTCTCATCAATTACAGGATGGGCGAGCTCTCCTATGTATACTTTTATCCTTTTTCAGGTACAGGAGACTACCAATGAAAAAGAACCCCCACTGGAGTCTTCTTCATGCTTTCAGACTCTCTAAAATTGAAAGCACCATCAAGCATTTACCTTCTCGGGATCACCAAAAATTCATGAGATCATACCATAACGGTGTCCCTAGACACCACCCCATAGAAAAGAATTTGGCAGCATTCCCTTATTGGGTCACCTTTGTTCAGAATACTCTACAATGTGTCTTCCTTGGATCCCAGCAATATCAAAAGTGTCTACCTCCTCCAAGCATTTCCCATCTACAGTGACATTCTCGGTATTACAGCTATGATTCCATTCCCATGTGTCAGTTTCATTTGCTGCCTGGTCCACCCTGCCATCATACTCTGAACAAAGGAAGTATGAGTCTCCCTCCCCTTAACCCTGTTCAAATCTTTCCCTTCCCCCCCTCCCCATTCAGTGAGTCAGTCCGCAGATTGCTTCACACATTCCAGTTATCTCCCTCGCAATCCTAGTCAAGGAAACATCATTGCCTTGGCTAGGGGCAGGCCTCCCTCTGTCGATGCCAACACACATATTCCATAGGATAGACCTAGAGGTACCTGTACCTTGGTTTCATTAACATCATTGATGAGTTCCTTGGACCACTTGAGAGGAGTCCTTAGCGCCTCTCGGGATGGTTGTTTCTCACGTGCTCGACTTCAATTCCATCATTGCATCATTGAGATTTGTACAGGGTTTGGTCTGCACAGTACTTGGTTGAAGACCCTGGATGTCAGCCGACTCTAGCACATTGATGAGTTTACTTGAGGGATCTAAATAGGTTATGTCCCTTGTGATTTCTGGGTTGCGTTGGAGACAGTGATCAGAAGCCCCAGCAGTGCTTTGATATACCTTTATGATTGATGCAACATACTTGTACCACAGAGACCCTAACTCTCAATCAGCGAGTCCATATAGATACGTACCGTTCTAGATCCAGCAGAACATCAGTCATGAAGATATAGCATTCCATGAGAATTCCATGGTTCCAATGTACCAGATCAGCATTGTATTCATCCTCACATGGAGGCAACCATTATTGTAACATCAATTGTATATGATTGGCTCTTGCATTTGAGAGCATAGATCAAATTATTCTTTTGACATTGTCACGAGCATGGGGATTCCCACCTCATCCATATACATGTCACACATTATTTTTATCTCACCCATTGATGGGACCATATTAATACAAAAACCAAAAGCCACCATGCCCCAGCCCCAGAAGCACCACCTCTACACAGCAAATCCTATGATGTCCATCGGCCATACGTTGAGCTCCTATCCTCACACATCAGGGGGCAATCTGTTAACCCAAAAATCCCCCACTCAGCTCTGAATGGCCTATACCAGCCAAGGACACCATCTCACGACCCTCATATCACTCCATTAGACCCCCACACCCTCAAAATAGCTAAAGGATGAAGAAAAGGGCTTAAAAACCCCAAAAAGGAGCCCAAAATAGTCTCCTAGGAGCTAAAGCCCCCAAAAAGGGGCTAAAACCGTAAAAGGAGCTAAAGTTAGGGAGGAAGGGGCTAAAAGCCCAAAAAAGGGGCTAAAGCCCTGACCAAGGGCTTAAAACCCTAAAACCCCTTGGAAAAGCTATAAAAGGAGGGTGGGGGGTCACTCTCAAATGACTTCTCCCTTGCATATTTTTATGCCGCCCATGGATGCCTTGAGACATTTGCCTCTCAAGCCACCCACACTCCCTCTCCTCCATTTCCATTAAGCCAAAGCTCCCCATCCAAGAGAGGTGATTCCATAAGCTAGGGCATGGTGGCCCATTTCCACCCAAGAGAAGGTATAACCATGTTTCATGTTTTGTTTCTTAGTTTCTTAGTTTTCTTTGCTTTCTAACCCTTATTTCATTTGCAGGTTTACATATCACATTGTTCTGCAGGTTATTGTAGCTTAATCTTTGTTTGCAGGTATTTGGAGGCAAAACCCTAACCCGTGTTTGTAGAGGGGTTCACCAATGCTTCTATCTTCTTTCTGTTCGTAGCTTAGCTTTCATTTCTGTTCTTTACATTTTGTTTTATTTACAGCATTTACCCACTAGTAGGAACCTACCCTTCTGTCCTATAGACAGAAGGGAGCCATTCCTACCCTTATAGTAGGGAGAAATCCCTGCTACACAATCAATGGTTCTGGTGATGAAGAGGACTCTCCAACTTCAACTGCTGCTAAAGGCTCTTCTTCGAACTGAACACTTCTTTCAATGAAATATTTGTTAGTGCTAAAGTTGATAAGCTTGTACCATTTTGAATATTCTGAGTACCCAAGAAATAGGCACTCTTGGATTTGGGGTTGCAAAGACTTCCTCTTTTCAGCTGGAATTCTAACCCAAGCCTTTGAGACAAAAATACTGAAATGGGTCAGATCTGGCTTGTTCCCACTCCAATATTTGAAAGGATTAATACCGTCAAGCTCATTATGAGGCACCCTATTATGGATGTAGGATGCACAGTTTATAGCCTCGACCCAAAAATTTGGTGGCAAAGTCTTAGCCTCCATCATGCAAGTTTCCATCTCTTTCAGTGATTTGTTCTTTCTCTCAGCAACACCATTTTGCTTTGGTGTGTAAGGTATCGAATGCTGCATCTAGATACCTACATCTTTGTAATACTAAATGAAATCAAACTTGATATATTCACCACCATTGTCAGATCTGAGGATCTTGAGTCTCCTCCCAGTCTGGTTCTCAACCAAGGCTCTATAGACTTTGAAAAGGTCAAAAACTTTAGACTTATGCTTTAGGAAGTAAACCCAACAATACCTGGAAAATTCATTTATGAAAGTGAGTGCATATTTGGCTTGAATCATGGACATATGAGGGAATGGACCAGAAATGTCACTGTGGATCAACTCAAGAGGTGTAGAGGTTCTCTCATGACTAGCTCTCTCATACTTGTGCTATAGGTGTTTTCCTAGGATACAACCTTGACAGACTCCTTTAGAAAACTTGACCTTTGGTAACCCTATGACCATATCTTTGTCACTCAAATCAGAAAGATACTTATAATTTAGATGGCCAAATATTTCATGCCAAATCTTGCTTGCTTCATTAGCATGAATAATAAGAGCAGAGGGGTTTGAGTAGGGTAGAAAATGGGAAAACTTGTATACCTTTGAAATGTGATCAACAACACCTTTTGCAATGACTTTACCATTCGAAATATTAGTGATTTGAAATTCTTCAGGGGAGAAGATGAACTTCTTTGGAGACCTAGAGTGAGTCATCTGATACACTGACAAGAGATTAGAGGCAAGACCTGGAACATACAACACATTATTGAAATTATTATGGTCAAGATCAATCCTACGCTTCCCCAAACTACCAGTGAGAGAGTCACCTCCCAAAAATATTGGTGGAAATTTCGACATTTCAAGAGAGGAGAATGTCTCCCTTGTCAAAACCATATGTCTGGAAGCTCCATAATCAATGATGAAGCTAGGTGAGCTTGATGTGCCAGCAACCAAGGCATGTACTCTCTCTCTGTCTTCTAAATTTGATCCTCCTTCCCTCTTCTTTGAGCAATCATGAATGGATATGTTATTCTTCTCCAGGATTTGGGTCAACATGTCAATTTTCTTCTTCATACAGGAGCTCTTAGGAAGATAGCCCTTAATACAGTATGCACACTTTCTCATTTCTCCTTTATTCTTCTTCTTTTGGAAGTTCTTCTTGGAGCCTTGGGGCTCCTCTTGAGACTTTGACTTGTCTCTCTTTTGCTCAGGTGGCTTTTTATCTTTTTTATTTCCTTTCAAATCCACCCTTGAATCTCCAGCAACCAAAGCTTGGTCTTTGGAAGGTTTGATGGTGGCCATCATCACCAATTTATCTTGGTCCTGGGTGAGGGATTCCATGAACTCCGCAAGCTTAGGCATCTTCTAGGCTCGTGCTGTCAACTTGGTGGCATGGAAGGTAAAAAAAAACACTGAGTAGTTAGGACCAAGCTTAGAGAGTATGGCTAGGACTAGTTGTTGTTCCTTATTTTTGATCCCACACTGTTTTAGTTGCAAAATGAGGGCATTAAACTTGGAAAAGGAGAGTTGCAATGACTCAAAGCTACTGGGACTCAAGGAGATCAATTCATTCTCGATCTTATGTCCTCTCATCTCATGTGTCTTTCCAAAAATATCTACAAGCTTCTCCCAAACCTCATTAGGTGATGTCAATCCATCAAGATGGAAGAGGAGGTCTCTTGAAATGCTTAGACATAAAAGACCATAGGCCTCATCCCTGCTATTGTGCCATTTAATTTTCTCTGCAGATGCATTGGGATATGCCTCAGTTTCCATGGTAACCTTGTAGAGACCTTTCACTCTCAACAATATCTCCATCTCAGCTTTCCACTCAAATAAATTGAATGGAGTCAAGATGATCTTCTGAGATTGGTCCATAGCTCAGCAACTGTTCCCTCTAGTCAGCAGAATGTGCTCCTAGTCAAGATGTCAAACTTGCAATAGCAATATGGAAGGAGAGAAATCGATCTATAAAGGCTCTAATACCATGTGGAAATTTAACCCAAGTGATAGAATAATTACACTCACAAAATTGCTAATCAAACATGCAAAATTCACACCAAAGGAGACTTAAATTGGAGAATAACACTAATCTGTATGGAGTAAGTCTACAATAGCCAACCTTGTGAAGTAATAGGCTTCTCAAATATATAATTGCATGAGTGGTTTGAAAGCATAAGGATGCTATTATAAATGGTAAAAAAGCAGGCTTACCAAAAATAATCAAATCCCCCATAGATGCATAAAGCTGTTTCCAAATCTATTATTATGCTCACGAATTTGATAAAACTGTTGATGCAATTGTAACTTTGGAATGTATTCACTTATGTATCTTATGTATTACACCCCGATGTTTTTATTCTGGGATTTTTCTGTAATGTAATTGAGTCATGTCATGCCCCGATGTTCCGATTAGGAGTTTCTATAATGTAATCAAGTCATGTCAAGTCAATGTGGGTAACCCTCTTATTGGTTAAGGGTTAAAGTCCATGTAGTTCTGGGGCACTAGGGTTGTTAGACTCACCTAGTGAAGTTAGTCCTAGTAGGGTTTTGTCAAGTCGGGAATTAGTATAAATAGAGAGCTAGCCTCTCTATTTATCACACACTCACTCATACTCAGTTGTAGCGCATAGCTGAGGAAGAAGAAGACACTGGGGCTAGGAAGAAAGAGGTTCCTACTGTCAGGAGATCATCTTACTATTTTGGGGTTTTACTTTTGGTGCTGATTCTATCTCTGAGGAAGTTGCAGGGTTTTCTCCATTTATGGTTTCCCCGAGGAAAAACACTGTGTTCATTGTTTCTTGTGTTTGATTGTTGTGCTTGTTATTCTCTCAGTTAAAGATCCTAGCTAAATGTTAAAAATCTAACATGGTATTAGAGCTAACCTGAGAAGACGACACTGTGCAGCTATGGGAACTAGGGCTTCCTACTTTGTGGATCTCTCTCCATAGTTTTTTCAGAAAAAGAAGGTTGGAATAACTCTCCTCCCTAGGGCGCATCTTTCTGTCGAAGTAGAATCCAATTCTGAGGTTTTTCAGTTTTGGACCCGACACTGCTGCCGGAAATTAGGGATTTCCACAGAAGTGGAATTTTTCAGTGAGCCCAGGCTTGGATTGATATCCTCCTCAAAATCAAAGCATTTGGTTGTACAGAACTCTGGAAAAACAAAACCCTAATCTACTCTTGAACCAACACTGCAAAATTTCAGCTCCAAATCCAGATCTGACATCTTGACCTGGTAAGATATAAATCTTTTGTATTTCCATTTGAGGTTCTTAGTTAAGATGTCTCATCATACCAAGCTTGATGAAAATCTTGACGAAGCTGATAACTTTCGAGGTTGGAAGTATAGGATCTCCTTGGTGTTAGAAAACATGACCGCAGAGCAATAACATATATATAGTTAAATCAATAAACAAGATGCAAAACACATTAAAACATTATAGAGAGACACAGATATAACGTGGTTCACCCAAACGATGGGCTACGTCCACAAAGAAATTTGCCAGTCCTTTTATTACAGTCCAGAAAGATGAAGGGATACACCCTGCAACAAAACCGCTGCACTTCCTCTTCACACTCTCACAGTCTCTCTTCCAGTACAATATAATACCATATCCAGTCGATTTACAATGCTCTCTTTTATAGGGGAAATACCATGGGAAAAATTCTAGGGTTAACCCAATACCATGGGAAAATTCTAGGCGCTGCCTCGAACCCCAAGGCAAGGGGAACGAGTGTACAATACTCTTGGGTTACAATCACAACTAAATAATATCTTTGGATCTGGAAGATTAGGCTCCACAACCAACAATCTCCCACTTGGAGACTAATCACAGCAACTCTACCACTACTGCACTTGCTAGACCTTGGACTTGGAAAATTTCTTCTTTTTACCTTCATGCTTTAAGGCCAACATAAACTGAGCAGGAACTTAGTTTCTCTCTGGTTATTCCCTTTGTCAACATGTCTACAGGATTCTGGCTAGTGTGAATCTTTTCCAGTTTTAACAGTTCTTCATCTAGAACAGATCTTATGAAGTGGTACTTGAGTTCTATATGTTTAGTCCTCGAATGAAAAACTGAGTTCTTTGCAAGATGAATGGCACTCTGGCTGTCACTGTACATCCTACTATTCTCTTGTTTCTTACCCAATTATTCCATGAACCTCTGCAACCAAATCATCTCCTTACTAGCCTTTGTAGCAGCAACATACTCTGCTTCCGTTGTTGAAAGTGCAATAATCTGTTGCAGTTTTGAAATCCAACTTACTACTGTTCCACCTACAGTGAACACATACCCTATGGTGCTTCTCCTGCTGTCTTTATCACCAGCCATATCTACATCAACATATCCCTGTAGAACGGTGTCTGAACCTCCAAAACATAATGCATGAGAAGTGGTACCTCTCAAATACCTGAGAATCCACTGTACTGCTTTCCAACGCTCTTTACTTGGATTATTCATGTACCTGCTCACAACTCCCACTTCATGTGCAATATCTGGTCTTGTGCACACCATGGCATACATCAAGCTCCCAACGGTTGATGAATAGGGAATCTTGGACATGTAATCTATCTCTTCCTATGTCTCTGGACACATATGCTTGCTTAGTTTGAAATGGCTTCCCAAAGGTGTGCTGATTGGTTTTGCATTCTGCATTCTAAAACTTTGCAACACCTTCTCTATGTACTCACCTTGAGACAATGTCAATTTGCGATTTTCCTGTCTCTTGTTATTCTCATACCAAGGATTTTCTTTGCAGCACCCAAATCCTTCATCGCAAATGATTTAGCTAGTTTTCTTTTGAGCACATTTATATCTTGCATGTTAGACCCTGCAACAAGCATGTCATCCACATACAATAACAAGATAATATATCTTCCATTATCTAGCCTCTTGAAATAAACACAGTGGTCATAATGACATTTATCATAACCTTGTTCTGTCATAAAACACATATTTCAATAAATTTGTAATTATTTAGTCGATCTAGAATTTAGAACTTCCGCTAGATTGAGTTCTTTCAAAATTAGGAAAGTCATAGACTTTGAATCCTTACATAATGTCTAGTAATATTATTTATAGTTTATATTTAATGTTAAGTTGATTAAATTATTTTATGACATAATA